>WEIS01052598.1:0-13470 GCA_013389965.1 Todus mexicanus
GGAATTTCTTTCTTAACTGTCCAGTGGTGAGGTCCAGAAAGCTGTGGCTTTTCTTAGGACCGTGAAATGCAATATAGCTTTTTCTTTGCCTTTAGGAAGTGCTTGTGAGGATAAAGTAAGCTGGCAGGTATCCTGAATTTACCATTCCCTTGCCTCTGGCTGAATTTTGTTGTTCCACAGTGTTGAATTTCTCTGAGCACATAGAAAATCAGCATAAAAGTATGGAATGATAAAAACCAGGCAGAAGAAAAGGAGGATCCCATTGACTTTCCAGTGTTTTCTTCAGAGGATAATCTAATAACTCAGTAATGTGCTGTTGCTTATTTTTTTTACCACTGTGGAGATGTTTAAAAATGTTCTTGTTTGCTTCAAAAAATGATTAATTCTTGTTAAGTAGCCAGGTTTTTTTCTAGGTGATGGCCAAATATCAAATACTTGAGCAAAATCACCACCATTGATTCTTCATCAGATATTATGGCGCGTTATATTCTGTGTGGAGTTAAATGAGTTCCCATGTTACGTATTTTTGATACAGAAAATGATCAGCTTTTTTTTTTTTATCGCTGATCCCCTCTGTGTTTTGGGGGAGGCAAGAAAGGAGAACCAAACCAAAGCAATATTTCATGAGCAGTAAAAGAAAAAAACTGCAGCAGACACAGTCCCATTGCTTTCCCTGGCAGGGCACTTGAACACCGAAGGAGTTTGGGGGTTAGTACCGTTGCAATTTCTGTGAGATTTGGTTTTGACGTACTGCATTTTGAGCTCCTGAGGTCCCCCGAGGCTTTAAGGGGGATTGTGAGAGCCTTAGTTAAGCTTGATTTGATGCAGCACTCTTGGAGCCAAGACAAAACAAAGCTTTTGGGTTTCCTAAGGAGCATATTTTCTGTAGAGCGCTTAATTTGTATCCTCTACTTTCACTTGTAAAAAAGGCAGTGCTGCTCTGCCCACCATGGGGTGGTAGCAGAGGTTTATTCCCTTCTGCCTCCCCTGCACATCTGTGTTAACAATGGTTATTTACCTGTATTTGCCTGCAGATCTTGAGAAGGATTCTGGTATAAATGGTGATAAAAGTGAGGCACAGGAGGATGTTTTGCTTTGAGCCTTGTGTGCATCTGGAGGCCTTTTTTATCCTGCTCTGCCTGTGCAAAAGGGTATCTGAGCAAGCAAGGGAGCGAAAATGTGCATTAGTAAATACGTGGTGATGCTTCACAAATAAGAGAGATGGGAGAAGAACAAGAAAAACATTATCCACCAATATTGTCATATGGGTAGAAAGTCTTGTAGCTGAGCTGGCAATGTACAGAAAACCTAATCCCCTGGGTATTTCCCCAGGCCTAATCTGATGGCCTCTTCACACTGCTGATTGTTGTCCTGTTTATTCTTACCCTTGGCCACAACTCATGCAGCAGATAAAAGTAGGAGATGGCATAATACTCCTGAGGTTCTCAATCCACATATCAGCTCATAAATATCTCTCTGATGCATGTGGCAGAGCCTTAGCAATCACTAAGCAGAAACTCCTTGCTGGTTGTGCTGGGGAATTGGAAGCATAGCTGCCCTGATCACACGCAGGCCAATGTGCTTGTAAAGCATCTCATGCCATAGCGATTGACCAAACAGAATGTGGTGGTGAGTTCTTTATATGGCAGCAAGCACCTCCCTACCCATCGCGCACAGATGCTAGAGACTCGACGGAGACTTGCCCTTGCTGTGCAGATGGGAACCAAGGTCAGTGTGCAGCAAAAAGTATGAGATGAGAAGCTGCTCCGTGATGTCAAGTGTTATGTAGCTCTGTACTTATGTATGTCTACATGGGCCATGGTCTGGGATAAAAGAAATAAGGAGGATGAAATCCAGCATCCAACAATGCTACGGGGTGGGACTAAGGATATAGAGATGTGACAGCAGTTTAGGAGCATTTTTTTCTACACCCAGCTGGGCTTTGCTGTGTGGATGTAGTATTAAAGCTCTGAAATGCATCCCTTTTTTTATTCTTAATTTGCATCCTCAGCTAATTTTGTTAGGGATCAGTAGTAGCCTAATTTCTGTAAATGCTTGCGATCTTGCCCAGAAAGTCAAGGACCAGTGATATCTTCAGCACACAGAAGGTGGAAGTGATCTTTGATTACCTGCTGTGTGCAGGGAGCGGATGATAAAGGTTAGGTTCAGAGAGGTGTCTCATGGAGCCTGTGATATGCATCTGATCCTCCTGAGATTTCCATGGCATTCACCAGTGTGGGGCCACAGACATTGCACAATAGAGGCACATAGCAAGTGTGTAAGAATCCTAAAATACAGGTGCTCCTTCATGCTTAGAAAGCCAGGAAAGCAAAGCCACATGCCTAGGCAAGGAGATGGGAAAGTAATGAAGCGTGCAAACTTTGCATCAGTCCTTGCTAGCCAGCTCTTGCGCTCTCCCTCACTACAGCTATGTGCAATACCCAGAACGAGGGGAGCGCCATTTCGACTGTCTTATCTAGGCACTGACTAATGCAAGCTATGAGTAGGAAAAAATAAATGCCATTCTGGGATCTTTTTCTTTAATCTATGTAAGTCTATCTAGGTAGTGTGTGTTTGCAATGCCTGTTACACTATCATATTTTCTGTGCTGGATTTTTGTTGCTTTGTATGTCCTAGATAATCCTTTTTTAAAGCTGGAGGGAAGTAGTAAGATAAATCTGTTTTACCTGCAGTGCTAACAAAAATGTTGAAGACATGTTCCCTCGGAAGAAGGTGACAAAAGCGTTAACTGCATTTTCCATACTGCAGAGTTCCTTTATTGGTTTCTTTTTCTTTTTTTTTTCTGGTTTGGTTTGTTTTGGTTTCAGTGAGTGAGCAAGATCTGCACACGTTATTAATAGTCAGGAGCACAAGCAAGCTGGCTTTTACCCACAGCCCTGCTGTTATCTCTAACGCACAAATAAACTATAGCTAAATTGCAGAATTAATCGCATTAAATTTGTGGTCCCTGATAAGGAGAATGCCACTCTGTTTTTATTTATTTTGAGCCCAAAAAACAACTTAGCTGAGTTCCTCTGGATGTGCAGTTTGCTTCCATTTCAGCATCCTATGGCATTACATTAGATCTTATCGTTGCTGCTGCGTTAAGTGTGTCTAAACAGCATTCCAGCGATTATAACCACTTTCTTCAGCTCCACTAGCAAATGAACTGGGACAGAAAAGCTAAATACACCCTTGCTATGGAGGAAGGTTTCCTATTATCCAGTCTACCCACTCCAAAATGAATATACTCTGAGAGCTACACACTCTGGCAGGTTTGGTTTTCCCTGAAGACTTTGGGTGCTCCATGAAATGTGGGGTCTTGGGGGGTTTGGCGATCATACATCTCTGGGATCTGGACCTGTGGACAGATGTGGCAGCAGCTATTTGCCAAGAAGTCCAGAATCCTTTTGTTATATAATGTGCCGAAATTTGAAAGGGCCTAGGCTCCAGATACGATTTATAATATTGCTTGGTCTACCTTATCCATGCCTGCAAGGATTGCTAAACCACAGACAACCAATACCCGCACTTCTGGGAACGCTGAAGATGGCGTGAGCGGAGGAAACTCACTGCTTTTAGTGGAAGAAGGTGAAGGAAACTGTGATGGAGCTGGATGAGGAAATTTTTGAGGCAGGATGGAATACAGTCTAAAAAACTCTGGAAAAGTAGGGGCAGGCTCTAAAACTGAAGGCATGTCCTTTATGGGGCATTGGTACGTTTGCTGTATGTGCTAATCCACTTGGCACTATAAATGTTATAAACCATAGTCATAAAAAATAAGTATGTCTAAGAAAACCATGACCTGATTATAAAAAAGCATTCTAGTTTCACTGAATGAACTATTTCCTCAAAGTGATTAACTCAGATGGAGTAATAAATGAAGTAATAAATCTCTGCATTTGATCCTTGGGGTTTAATCCATGAGACAAGATTTATGACTGGACCCATTAACTCTTGTACTGGGAAAGTGCTCTTCATCTCTCATCCGTATTATATTAATTTGGAAGGTTTGCATTCAGACAGGTACATCACAGCTTTCAGTTGAAGTAGGGGAAACTTTTAATATTATTTCACACTAAAAATACACACGGCAAGGTCCCAAAGCAATGCTCTTCTGATGTATGCAGTCTTTTGCTTGTCATTCTGAAATGAAGCTATGGTCTGTCTGGAACCTAAAAATTGAGGAAAATCGATTTAAAGCTTCTGTCTGGTTTGAATTCATGCTGCTGTTGCCAAATGTGTTGGCTACTCATGGATCTATTTCTGCACAACAGCAGACCTTATGAACCACAATGTATTGTCCTAACAGGATGTGTTAAGTGTAGAATTATCTCTGCATTTCCCTATCTCTGGATTTAAGCCGGTCTCCTGCAGGCACGTTCAGGCAATTTTAAGGTCCTGTGTATATATTTGTTCATTTTAATAGTCTGAACAATTAGAAACACACTAAAGCATATAGATGCGCTATGTAGGAGATTCAGCCAAGCCAAAACACAAGATCTCAACAGAGCTGGGCTTTTGGGTGGTTCAGCAGCAAGAGTAAAACTTACCTCATATTTAGGCACTTGTAAGTGGCTATGCAACAGCATGATTTGGAAACCTTATAAGGAATCTAGGAACCTCATTTTAAAATATTTTTAAGCTACAGATATTGTGACTGACCCATTCTGTAGCAAAAAGTAAAGACTGTTGGCAGCACTTGCTGTGCAAAAGCATTCACCTACTGTTGTACATTGAAACCGGAGGAGCCGCAGTTTGGCTTTTATGATATACGGTATCTTTCATAGAAATTGTATTTCAAGACACTTTCCGTAGTTATATAATAGCTGCAGAATGATGGGCGATATCAACTGACAGTGTCGGCACCATAGCTAATAAGCTGAAGTAAGATCTCTTTGTTTCTTCCTTAACCTGTTTATAAATGGGCTTTTAGGGTAAAAAAAAATAAATTAAACCCAAGTGTGTATATATATAATACAGCTAAATAAAAAATTCATAGATGAGCTAGAAGCAATACCCCATTTTAGGGTTTTTTTAAATGGAATTAATGCAGAAGAGCCATGTAGTCTGTGTATTATTATATAATCCAGTGGTCAGAAGTAATTAAGGGGGTGTTCTGTGTATGTATGTATGCATAAACATATACATCTAAAGCCACTCACTGCTTAAAGTGAGTGTGCCTATTTTCAGGTTGTTACTTCTGACACTAATGGGGGAATGAGTTCCTTTGCAGCGTACTTTCCGACACTAATATAATAAGCTTGTTATTTTCCACAGTATTGAAGTTCCTTTAACATCAATGGGAGCTTAATTGTAAAATATTACCCCATAATAGGGACATACAGTGTTTTGTAAGTGTAAACATTAAGGCTGCTCCAATTACAGGTTTCACTGTAGCTGCTGTGGAATGACACAAACCTCTCGGCCTGCTCTCAACCAGCAGAGAAAGTGTAACTTGTGTTGAGGGCTGATCCTACACACGCTCAGCTCTGCTGGCTGAATAGTCCATTGACATCAAAGAAAGTCTTTGGAAGATAAAATCTTGGCGTCCTATGGCCAGATAGGATTTCGCCTAGGCTCTGTAAATTATTGTATGTACATTTTTTAAAGACTTTGGCCCTTAAGACCAAACACTACCCTGAGGTAGGGCCCTTTTAAAGTCATTAAAACTGCAAAATGAAGCAGTGCCACTAACTGTCTGGAGAAGAAAGATTTCCTTCTTTATTTTTTTTTCTTCCCTTTTTTATTTTTTTGTTTTTGTTTTTGAAAGCTGGTGAGGTAGCAAACTGTGAAGGATTGATTTGGCATGCGTAGCCAGAAGCTGATTTAAATTAGTAAGCTGCATATAAATTTCCACACTTCTTATTTGATCACTTCTGACATTCAGGGTTAAATTAAAACATTCAAAAGGTGTCCATAAACAGATACATTCTCTCTAGTTCAGCACATGCATTCTCATCACTTGTGTGCAGTCACACTGCCTGCAACCCATGCTCAACCAGCTCTGCGTGCTTTGCTGTGGCAACTTGGGTCACCTTGGTTCGACAGTGTTGATGCAAACAACTTTTAAGCTGGGGTAAAAGATAGGATGTGCTGAATTTCAGGAATTTCTGGGGGAGGCTGTCTATGGGAGGTAACAATATTGATAAAATTTGGTTTGCTTCTGGACTAACATGGTGTACTAAAGCAAGGCGTGATGCTCTGCAGACCAGCTCAGCTCAGGGTTGTCAGGGGTGGAGGAAGGCCACGATGGTAAGGCAGGTGGGTGAGCTGTCCTTGCCCTTTGCATGTAGAGCCTTTGCGGATGTCAGGGATGTATCACCCAGGGTGGTTGTACATGTGTGAGCTGGAAGGGCCACGGTTCCTGTTTCGTGCTCAGATGCCCTTATGGGTACCTTAACATGCTCTGCTTTTGCTCTTGGTCAGCTGTCAATTTTATACGAGAATAATACAAATTCTCAAACACTCTTCCATGTCTAGTAGATCTGGAAGAAGTTAATTAGCAGAATATAGCCAAAGTGAAAAACAGATTCCCCTTCTCTTTGGAGGTATTTCTGGAGAGCCAGATGTCTGTCATCTGCTGCAATATCCCAATGCCTGCCTTCAAATACTGTACAAACACGGGATGGGTGGTGGTCATGCAGAATGCTGGACACAGGGCGGATGAGATGTCTGGGCTCTCCCGACTGTCACAGCAGCGGAAACACTGAATAACTCATCCTACATTACTGTGGTTTGCTGATGGTGTAACTTTGCAGAATTTAACCCCTGGCCCTGCTCGTGGGAGCAACTCAGATCATCCCACTCCCTTCCCCATCCAGGAGCGGGGGAGTGCGGTCACCCGTGCTACCCAGGAGGGAAAACATACAGGACTCTCAGCAGTGNCTCAGAACTGTCTCATTTATTAATGTGAACCACGAAAATAAATGGCAAATACAAAGCATTCAGCCGAAGTTATGTGAGCTCCCAAGATGACTTTCTTATTCTGTTGCCTCACTAGCTTAAGTTTATAATGACAGCACTGCAGGACTGATGTCTTTGTACTGAATTTTTATATAATCCTTAGAAGAAAGAAAAAACCAGGCATCTAACTAATTAAGACTAGGGGTTTGGATTCAGAGTTACAGACACTTCAAAGAAAGCGAAGTTTGCCCAAAAAGACATTTTCCCATGTCACTTTTGGTTCAGTTATGAACTGTGAAATGTATTTGTTAAAAAAAGAAAAAGGCTGTTTTTTCATATTTAAAAGCCATCTAAACAAGGTTTTGGTTGTAACAATGACTGTCATGTCTAAAAAAGTAGTTGTATATATTATAACATAATAAGATAATAAATAATACATGTCTGTCTATATCTATTTATCCATCCATCCATCCATCCATCTAGCCATCCATCCATGTAAATCCATTCCTCCTAACTGTGAAATTACGAATAGCAAAAAATGCTCGTTCTCCCTGATATGATCTGTTTTTTCCAAGGAATGTTTCTGAACCTGAACCTCAGATTTAAAGGAACTCTTATTTCAGTCCAACTTGCTTACTAATCTAAATTTTTGTGTGATACCAAAAATTGCTTTGTGACCAAAATGCAAATCTCATGTTGTAATTGAGCAATGATTTTTTTGTGCTTGGCCTTTCTTTTTGGAGAGGAGAGGTCCAGTGATAAACTGTTATTGGCATTTACAATTTGTTGCACTTTGCTTCCATGCAATCAAATAATGCAGGAGCAATTCAGGCTTCACTAGTGTCCAGGCAATATTTGGGATTATCTAGAAAAGGACCAGGACAGTCCTCTTGTGCAGAAAACGTGTACAGAGACACAACCCTGCTGAAGCGGTTGGTGTCTGTGTGAATCTGAGGACTGGAATGTCTGGCACCCAAATCCCAGCAGTGTCTCCATGGGCTACAGTCAGCTAAATGGTGTTTTTTGTTTTCTACTGGTGGCGGATAAAAGTCCCAGTATCCTTGGCAGGGCCCTAGGAGGGTCAGCAACCTGGTTGGGGTTTGGGAGGCTGGTGAGGGAGCAGGACTCCCTCATGAGGAGCATCACTGCTTTGCATCAAGGTGGCTGCTACCAGCCGCAGGCTCCAGAAATGCCAGTTTTAATAATTGAAAACTTTGCTCCTCTGCACAATTCAGAGCTTTATACCCTCCTCCTACAAAAACTTCCCAGTTCCTTTTCCTGCTGGTAGAATGCCTGTGCCTGTGGGCAGGTGCCGCTTGCTTGCTGATGCTGGCTTCTGGGAACGGGCATTTTGCCACAGGACACAGTGAGTTTTGGGGTGACACAGGGACCGTGGAGGCTTATCCCTGCGCCACTCAGCAAGTGGCGCAATCTGCAGGGATGAGGTGGGACAGCCTGGCACAAACAGCCCCTGGCTCCTGGGAATGGGTACCCCACTCAGAGTCCCGATGCCAGGCTTTTATGCTGTGGGCTTTTATCATTCATGCGAGGTGCAGATGTTTAAATAACGTCTCCAGCCTTACACTTCATCGTTGCAATGAGGCATTCCTGAGGGAAAGCAAGAGAAATACTTGACATGGTGGAATGCCGGTGAGACCAGTGCTGCAGAGCAGTGGTGTTCACACAAGCAACTCTAAGTCTTTTTGGCTGTCTTTGCATCCTTGTTATGAATTATTTTAATTTCTTCTGCGGATTTATTAAGCGCCTCTTGTCCTGGTGGCTCAGCACATATTTACCAAGTTAAACCAAGCAGTAAATTACCTACGCTTGCCTGGCCACAATGGACAATGCGATAGAACTACCGTTGCTGTGTTAGGAAATGAAAGTTAGGCCAGAACTATAGGAAATGGGAAGGGTTCTACTGTATTTACTGCCTTTGCCTTCTGCTAGATCTCCCTAGAGAGAGGAATCCGTGCTAGAAGTCCTCCTGGAGAAGACCTCTGCTGTCCCAGGGCGTTAAAACTAAGGAGCCTTCCAGTTGATGGACAAACACTGATTTTCCTCCTGTGGAGCCTATGTACATGGTTGCTTTTTGCCACAGCTCCTAATATTGATATCAAAATGCACTTTCTCCCCAGCAAAGACCGATCCAGCCTGAGAGCTTGCTCCATCCATTTATTCTGGCTCCACTTTGTCTTCTGCAATGGAGTTGCAGTGGGGCCACATTTCCCCTAGCGATTCGTAGATAGGTCAGATATTAGCCAAGCACGCAGGAGTTTTGCGGCTGGTTCCACAGTTGGCCCTTCTCCATGGAGCCTATTAAAGCTTTTATGCTACAATTTAGCCTAAGAAATTCTATTTTATCAATTTTATTGTCCTCAAGGTATCATGGTGAATGTCAGATTGGATTATACAAATGAAGACGGTTTTACTGAGAGTCTGTTAAAGGCTCTGTGCTAATTTTATAAGTTAGTTTCTGAAGTGCTTCTGCTAACATTGAATTGATTGTGAGCAAAGAGACAGAGGCTGCTTGGTCTTTCAATACCTTGTTTCTCGGTAGAAGCAACACAGTTGTGGAGTTTAGTCAAAAGCATCAGATAACCATACCGGGTTCCCAGCATTTGGTTGTTTACAGTCCCCATAAGTTTTCTGTGCAAACATTTTTCCTTTTCTGATGTTTGTTTTTGCTGACCTTTTCTAGTCAGGAGACAGGGTTCCCTTATTAATCTGTAAATCAGAGACATTTAATTGGCTTCTGCAATTTCAGTATGGGTTTGGTCAAGTTCCAGTGGAAAAAATGTTGCTTTGACCAACCACTGTGATGTCTGTTTTTCCAAGCAGGAGACAGAAGACAGAGCAGAGATAAGATACAGTCAAACAGAGAATGTCTTTTCTAATTACAAATGGCCCATTCTGTTCTGCCATGGGTAAAAGGCCAAACATAATATATTACTGAGTATAACAATATAACTGTATATGTGTGCTTAGTATTTGGGAAAAAACTGTGCACTTAAGAGTATCTTCAATTGAAGGAATATGCATGTTTCTTTGGAACAAACCAGCAGTTTGTAAAAGGGAGAATTTTCTTCTATCTTTCTGACAAGCTGTAGACTTGGGGCACAGCTACAATGCTGTTTACATTCACGACCATACTCAGCTCAATTCATAATGAAGGCAGGCTCTCTAATCACTGGAAAGAGTCCAGAGTATGTCAGGAATTTCTGAGACTCTTTCTAGGGTGCACTGCAGCTAATTAAATCCAAGGAATCAGAAAAAATAATCGTTGGGGGTTTTTAAAAAAAAGAAAAAGTAGAGGAAGTGCAAATACAGATTGCAGAATTAACCTCAAGGGTCTTTGCCATTTCTAAGCTGTCTTCACTTGAATCTAAATTTTTTGGGGGGATAAGGGGATGGGGTGGGGAATAGCTGCATTTATTTACATTTCTATGTATATCTTAAATTCCCAGTAAGATGGGCACTGCCTTCTTCCTTTCCTTCCAGTTCTTGGAGCACTCCATGCTGGTTAGAATTTGTGCACCCAGATCTTGTTTGCTTCTCTCCGTTTGAAGCTGCTTGAGAGTCTGGACACACTGCTGAGAGTCACGTAACAAAGTACAATTCAAGAGGTGTACGTATAGGTTAGGCTTTAAGCATGGAAAAGACTTGATCTCTTCCTGAGGTTGCCAGCCAGCACTGGAAACCAGCAGGTTCTTGACAGACTCACAGAAAATGCAAAGAAAGACTCGGAGGCAGTTGAACATAACTGTGCAGGGATGCAGGGCAAGGTAAAGCTAGGGTGCTCAGTGGAGAAAGTGCTGTCCCTGGGGTGCCTCAAAAGTGAGGTTTTGGGGATCTTGTGGGGTGCAGTGCCCCATGGACCAGGGTAGTGTCAAGTTCTGCATCACCCTGGAACAGCTTGTTTATTCATCCAGCTACTGCCACTTAAATCAGGCTGCCTTAAATAAACAGAGCAAGGGGTGTTAAAGCTTTTAGCTGTCTTTTCAGAAGCCGTTACAGGGAGCTGAAAGGGCGGCTTGTGAAAGAGAGTGCTGTTTTGGAGCTAAAGATCTGGCTGGTGCCTAAAGACTGGATGCCTAAGAGATGGCTTCATGGGAGAGGGATACTGGAGCAGCCTTCTTGCAGAGGGAGAATTGCTGGACTTTCCTACTTGACCTCTGGTGGGAGAAGATGGGCTTCAGGGGCTTGCAGAGCTTTGCAGAGAAGCTGTCTGCTCTGCTAATACTCACAGGTTCATGCCAAGGTTCAGGTGCCAGCATCTGTTGTATCTTCTGTGCCCCACTTGTTTATTTGCCTTCAGAGAGTCTTTGAAATCCTGCTGTATGAAGTCTTGTGTAAATATGTTTTTTTAAAAAAAAAAACCCCACACTTCTATGGGAATAAAAAGAAACTTCTTTATTCCTGCATTTGCTGAGCTTGTTTGTCATTGAGGAATATGAGGTTGTTTTAAGTAACTAGTTAAGTGGCTGCAAAACTTTCAGGAGGGATGCAGAGTTTGAATTTGTGAATCCTTAGGTGTGACCTTGTAGAACGGCCACAGAAATCTATTTTGAAGTATTTGAGGTGTGCATACAGGCTGCAGGCCTAGGGTCTGTTGTGCTTAATAATGCCAAAGATTTCTATGTGAACAGATCAATGCAATAATAAATATAGTGGCAGTGACAAAACCGAGAAGGTCTCCAGGAACCATGCTGAGCACCTTTTTTTTTTTCTCATTTATGCTGGTGCAAGGCTTTGTTTTGTGATCAGACCCTGGTACTACAATGCCATTTTGTGGAGCTGAAAAGCGAAGAGTTGTATGAGCCATCATGGGCATGGCTGAATGGTAACTTCACTCATTGTTCTCCCTTCAAAAGTGGTCTTTTTTTCAGTCTACTAATTTTGTTTGTTCTCTGCCAATCAGTTACCATTCAGTTCCCAAATATTTTCTGCCCTTGCATGTGTTTGTGCGTCTATACACTTTGTGCAGGCTTACATTTATACTCAAAGGCAGAGTAGACTTATTTAATGATTTTCTCTTTAAGACCCATTTGCAGTTTATTTCTTTGCAAAAACATAGATGTTGGGAAGATGCCAGGTTGTCGTATATCGTAAACAACTAGAGGAGCTGCCCTCTAAAACTTCACTTTCGTCTTGAAGAATAAGTTCCTGATTTTCCTTTGCTGGAGAAAGCATGGAAAAACTATCCTATCTGAAGGATGGCCAATGTGGGCTTTTTTCCCCCCTATTTAACCTTCATGTGAATGGAGGGACTTTCCCTGCTGCTATCATTGGGACAAATGTGTCTCTGAACTACCTGCAGCTGTCAGCCCCTGCCTAAGCTCAACTTGCTCTTGGGTAGCCATGGGATGGGAGAGCAGTTCCCAGGGGCTGGGAAGGGAAAGTGATTAGTGGGGTAAAAGAGAGGCCTGGAGCATGGCTGGCTTTCACAGAGTGCTTGTAGGTTTTGTAGCATTTGGGATTCTGCTAGAGCCGCAGCAGCTGGACTGCAGTTGGTGTTTGTGGTTTCTAACCTGCAATTGTTGTAGGCAGAAGCCTGACACTGTGACCTTAGGCAGCCAGGACCATCCCAGAAAAACTGCAAAGGATTTCAAACAGATCCCCCTTTTTTTTTTCCCCGCTTTCCTTTTTCCATCTTTCGCTTTCCTAAATCAGAGTGGGAAGGTTCATTGGGTTTTGTTTCTCCTGGCAACATTGTGTCTGGTGCAGGTGGACAAAAAAGATAGTTGAAAGGTAAGTCAGACAGAGATGAGGACTGGACTTTGCATCCCCCAGGGCCATACTCTTGCCTTGGGGTGCTTGCCAGGAAGGAGGTAGAATGGCACTTTGAAGGAAGAGCTTTCCAGAGTGTCCTGTGCTTTTTGCTGGGTTTTGGGGGTTTGTTTTTTGGTTTGTTTTGGGTTTTGTTTTTTGTTTTTCTGTTCCATCCTACTTCCACTTACGTGCTAGTTGATTTTGTGAGCCTCCCCCTCAGCAAGAGTAATGTGCTGGTGCCATTAGCTGTTGAAGGCTGCTAATATACAAGGTATTTTTTTCCCAAATGTCTTAACTAGTTGGTGCCAAGCTGAACCTCACGGTCTGCAAACCATATTTCTTCTAGTTCTCCCTGTCTTTTAATAAAAACAAGGCCCTTCCTCTGACATTCTATGATGCTTTTGTTTTACACAGATTACACTTAAATTCTCGCTTACAAGCTTATTAGTTTATAATTCCCCAGAAACTCCATAATGAGTCCTCTTGTAGTAACAAGTACCTGGCTGTCATATATGCCAATGCTTTATCTCATGAGAGCAGACGGGCACAAAGAGTGCCCTTTGCTGAACACTTCAAGGTATGTGCTGAGATTGCTTGTTTCTTTTTGTGCAAGTTTATCCCAAAAGGAATGTGCCCTCCAAGAAATCAATATTGCTTCTATCTTTGTCCGGGGTTTTTTGTTGCTTTGTTTAGCTGCGCCAACACAAATCCCAACCGGGAAAGTTACCGAAGCAGGAAGATAAATTTTGACTGGCCGCTACCAGAAATAGCTCAAAATTTGTAGGGTATCAT
>WEIS01052611.1:0-10530 GCA_013389965.1 Todus mexicanus
TAAAAAACTGATATGGTAGAATGCACAGCTCTTCTCACATTCTATAGATGATAAACTGCTTAGAACACAACGGCTCTGTGCTGGTGCAGCACCTAACAACGGTCCCCAGTCAGACTAATGGTCTTAGGTTTTTTTGTTTGTTTTGTTTTGTTTTTTTTTTTTTAATTGCAACTAAATCAACCATAATTGGAAATCTAACTTTTAAGTGATGATACTGAAGGTGACAGTATACCAAAACACAGGTATTGAAATGGAGAAGCCTATATGTGCTAAAAGGGCTCATGACAACAGAGAGGTTATTGTTGTCATAATAGGGCCAAGGAAAAGGAAGCCCAGTTCCTTCCGATGCCTCTGGAAGGCCTGGCTTGATTTGCATTTAATTAGTTAGCATAACAGATACAGGAATAGCAATAATTTTGCTTTGAGAAAGACAACATTTTGTTGTTGTTGTTAACTAAACAAAAAGGTAAAAAAACCCTTGTGATGTGTTAATCTGTTAATTTCTGAAAGACTCAAATTGAGCTATTTTGGTAACAAAGATTTTTGATAAAATAATTGTGAGTTCAAAGCCTTTCAAATGCCTGGCTGCGATGATGCTGTTAATATGGATGTGATATAAATGTAAATTACTTGCTCGTGAACCACTAGAATAAGATATCCCAACTGTATTACAAGGTATGATCTTTGTATACTTCGAATGAAGCCATAAACGAAATAATTTAGTTTATAAAAAGGCCCACTGGGACACCATTATTTAGCAGCCTCACAAATTATTACTCTTGACATCTCTTAGTCTACAAGGCCAAGGAGTCTGAGGGAATGAAAAAATGTTACTAATTCTGGGCAACACTTCCTCTGTAAGATTACTTAAGAACAATAAAAAATATTGTCTCTACTTCTTTATTTCTGTGGAGCTAAACCCGTGGTTTTAGCAAATTAATGTGACTGTGTGGGTGCTCAGTGTCCAACCCAGCAGAAAGAAGCTATGTGTTAGAAGAGCCCCATCTAACGTCAGAATAATCTGCCTTATAGCAAATATAACCTCAGGGACCACACTGGCCACCTCATTTGGAAAAGCACTGACTTCAGTGTTTTAACATTAAGAGATATGGAAGTCATAGTTGACTTTAACACGAGTTAGAGGGAAGCCTGAAATAAATCATATGGCCGAACCAATCATATAATGCAATGCTTGTTCAAGTGTAGGACTTCATACAGGAAGGTCTATGCTTGCAAAAACTTTGAACTAGAGTAACTCTCTTTTCTCTGTATTATTTCCTCAAAGAATTTCCAAGTCAAGCTCAGCATCTGTCTCTTTGTCTTCCAAGAGCTAAAAAAGGATGGAAACAAGTAGCAAGCACAAAACTCCAAAATGAGAACCTTGCTCACAACTGCTCTCTTTTGACAAAATGATTTCTTCTACAGAAGTGATTTACTGATTGTTTTTACCAAAGCCAGATCAAATGGTCCGTAGCTGCTTCATGGAACCATATTAAATCTCTAAAACCGGCAGTGACATGCCAACTAATGAGGCTGAACATTCTTCAGAAAATTTAGAGGAGCGAGAACAGACAAGTAACGAGGCTCAGGAAGTCTGAGAGTCGCTGCTGAGCAATACAGACAAGTTTGTGCACTGTGGCGCATGGATCTGCCTCAGGTCCACATCAAGCCTGTGGAACGTGCTCTCCAAGAAACAGAGAACTACCTCAGATCACACTTTGCTCTGTAAGTAAAGCTCATGCCTTTGATCTTGTTCTCCCCGACTTACATATATAGCACCACATTTAATTGTAAACAGGAAAACCTAACATCACCCCAAAACTCTACTTGACAAGACACTTCAGCACATAACTCTCGTTGAAAGAAGAGAGTGAGGCAATAATCATAGATATTAACTCTTTGTCTTGGCAACACTTCTCAAGCAATAGGCAAAAAAATATGCATAAATATGTGCACGCACATAAATACACACATACATTAAAGGTTTTAGTAACTTCAGTTTCCCACTCCCTGGACTTAAATCTTTCACATCAGCAGTGACTTACCTGACAATGAAAAACTTATCAGTCTCCGACTTCCTTGTCCTTGGATTGAGTCTTCATTGGTGATGCTTTTAAAAATCTGCTGTAAGAAAAATAATGGTGAGAGCGGGTAGTCTCCAATAACTCTTCAACATACAAATTGCGTAGTAACTGGCTATTTTACAGATTCTTAGTTTTACAATAAAGAATCAATTAGATGACCATTAACCAAAACAACACTTTTATCCAGGTAATACTTTAGCCACTAGTGTCCTAAGTCATCCCTTCCTAGAAGCTTTCCTTAAGAAAGCAGACAGCCACAAAAATACTACTGCAATGTTAATATAGCAGTTCCTCACACAAAAGTGAACTGCTTATTAAACAGGACATGAAAGTAGTGCTTAAGGATGGGGATGTGGCCGCTGCCTCTAAAAACTTCTGTCTTTTTCACATTGTATTACTAGTGTAGAAGATTTTTTCCATAAATTTTATTGCATACATGTGAGAAAGACATCCAAGACCTTACTAATACCCTATGAATTATGATAACAATACCCATCAAGGGTGATCTGGAAAAAAATAAATATAAAAAAAAATCAGTAGGTGGCTCTTTGTACTCCACAGTTTAGGTTTTAATGTCAGTCTTTGATTCAGCGAGTTTATTGGTGAGCTGCTGTTGCGCAAATTAGGACCCAGGCTGCCTTCTGGCTGTGATCAGAACTGGGAAACAAGAATACCTTCGAGCCAGTGTCTGGGGCATCAGCAGGAGCCCATCATCAACAGTTTTCACCACCATTTCCCTGAACAGAGCAGGGGACATAGAATCAGGCTCTGAGTTCAGCAGGAAGGTGATGCTACTACTACAACCACCCACTGACTCTGGAGTCAAACCAAGTGCTGCTCTGCTCCCGGGAAGCTTCAGCTCCTCAGCACTCTTGCCATTCGGCTTTCAGGCGAGAATGAAAAAGAGCATTTATGCAGTGAAGCTCCAGCTTCTGCCAGGAAACAGTAACTGAAGTCCTACTCAGCTGTGACTCATTGCTCAGTATATTAAATATTGTGTATTCAAGCTTAACTTGGAAAACAAGCTGCTCTTTACCCCTAGAGAGTGCAGAACCTGGGCAAGGGGGCACTACAGCCCAGCCAGCAGGGATTGAACAACAAGCACAGTTGCCAGTCACGACACAGATGAGGCCTAGATCAGAAATAATACAAAGGGATAACCTAGATATCAGTGTGTGTATATATATATATATGATTCTGTTCGACTTGACTTTTTGTCATCATCATTTTTTCTCTGCCATAGTCATTGTTTCATACTACTTAAATGGGGAAAAGGGTACTGGGTAGAGCGGGACTAAAAGCACATTCCACTAGAAATATCCCTACTGGATCACAGCTAACTAGTTGCGTTTGCACTTTTGGACTTCTCAGCTAAGCAAGTTTCAATGTATTTATTGATACTACCACTGATTTTTGGAGTGAGACACGTTTAAATCAGAACATTATCTGTAACTATGGGAATTCTATGACAAGAATTCAGTAACCTTTACCAGCTGAAGTTATGACCCCATCAAGAAACAACGACATTTTCTTGTCAAGATGTATTTTTCATACTATGTCACTGCTTGACATTTAGGACACATTATCTTTTAATGCTTACTCCTTATTGTCTCTTCATTATTTTGTCCAGGGCAGTAGCTGGGTCAACAGACTTAGATATGCATACATTTGCAATACGTGCTCTTTTCCAGTCCTTAAACACTTCTCTGGGGCTTTTAGATCTGCCACAAAATCAGTATGAATAGTTTAACGTGCTTTCAACAGACTGGGTGAATCTGATGGAATCTTGCAAATACTAGTTTGTTTGAAACTTAAAAATACGTTGCTATTAAATGACCCTTTTGGGGCTATATCTACATTAGTGAAATTGTATTGAGACAGTTATGCTAGAGCGTTGTGAATCCTGATATAGACAAAGCATTCCCTGTACTGCTAAACCTGCATTGGCAAAGCCTAGCATTGTACCAAGAGTAATAACACATCCAGTTCCATCAGTGAAACAACAACAAAAAATCTATTTGTTCCTACAGGCTCCATCTATTCTGTGAAGCAAGCTTACTCCACACTGTCCTGTCAAGTGCTCACCCCTCAGTCATGCAACCATGGGACCTGAAAAACATTTTGATAATGTCTGGCCCTTATCCTTAGTAATCTGAACCACACCACAACACTTATTCGAAGCTTTTCTGATTTTCTTCCTGTCCAGGCAGCCGAGAAAGGGAATGCATGACAGAAAACCTTGCCACTACAGACTTCATACAACTCAGTCAAAATGCCTCCTGTACAGCTCTACATCCCAAACCTGTGCTCCTTGTCCTCTTGTTGTCTGGTGGCACTAGTCTGCCTCTCTCCCACATGTATGCTGCACCTTCTCACCCACAATACAGGTCCTTAAGCATGGCAAAGCACAGGCCAAGAAGGCTCAAGACATCCTCTCTCAAAGGAAGGAGCAATCATGTGCAGATGTACCCAGGGAATGATATTAAGAAGGCCAGGAAGGGCATTATACTTCAATATTGGTGTTTCAAGGATTCAGAAGGAACAGCAGGTGTCCTGGTTTGGGTTAGGACAGAATAACTCTGTTCAGTGATTTTTACTTTTCAGCTCAGTCTCTTCTAACTAACTGCACTGTCTGAAGCTAGCAGCATGTTTTGCAGACAGTGCCTGCTTCTAGCAGTGATAACGCTCCATGTTTAGAGTTAGTACCAAGGACTGGTGTGCAGACCAAGGTCACTGCTAGATCCTGTGTACCACACCAGAAGGTGAAGAAAGTAAGAGCCACACCTGGAGGGAGGAGTGGACAGGACAGGTGACCCTAAACTGGCCAGCGAGGTATTCCATCCCAGATACGTCATATTTGGTATAAAGCTGAGGGGTCACGAGAGTCTTGCTCTCTCTGGGATCTGGCTGCTCCTACTCTTGGCTCCAGCTCCTTCAGCTCCAGTTCGCTCGGTTCGGCCTTGGCTCAGGCTTTGGTTTTGACCTGCGGCCTTTGGCTCCGGCTTTGGTCTCGGCCTCCGGCTTGGCCTTGTCTCAGGCCTCGGCTCAGGGCTTGGTTCCAGCCTGTGGCCTTTGGCTTCAGCTTCTCGCTCCCATTCTGTGCATTCCTGAATCCAGCTCCCAGCTCCCGTCTGCAGCTAGGCCCGGTCTGGGTCTGCTCCACAGCATCAGTGGTGATGGTGACGTATTTACCACCAGGGAGGTTGGGTTCAATACTGGTTTTGTATGTGCTTGTATATATTCCATTTTAACATTATTTTCATTTTCATTAAAGCTGTTCTAGTTTCAATTTCTAATCAATAAATCTCTCTCCCTTATTCCCTTTCTCTTCCCCTTTAGGCGGGGAGGTTGGCTAGCAGAGAGCGTCTGTTGCAGGTTTAGGACTGCCCTGACCCCAAACAGTGACAGCAGAGGAGGGAGAAAAGTCTCCCAAAGTTAAGTCTAATTTTCTGAAAATAACATTTAAAAAAGCTATTATTTGCTACAGTTTGGATTCACCATTTTCTAATGCTGTACCAGGCAGTTCCCAGTAGTGAGAACAAGGCTAGAAGCATTTGATGCAGGGCAGAGCAAAGGCAGGCGTGTGGTCACCAACGCTCGACAGCCTCCACACCAACTGGGACTCAGCGACTTGAGGGCTGGGACGGGGAAGTGCACAGGTCATACTCTTCCTGCTTGCCATCTATCATGAAAGAAATCCAGCCTGACTTCAGTGGCTACAATATAATCACGCTGGGAGATTTGTCAGTGTAAGTCAACCTTGAATTTAGTCATCAGGAGGTAAAAAAATCTGTATCTTCTCAACTGTCACTTAAAATGTGGTTAGTTGACACAAAGACAACATTCATCTCATTACTTGACATCGTATGGACTTGAAGTCCTTGGCATGAAAAAGAATAAATATGATTTTCCCACAATAACTTTGGTGCCTTTTTATGCCCTTGAAGCAAGAATTGTTTGAACCGGTTTAATATTTTTAGTTTATAACATCACGTTTGTACATTGTACAGTCCAGCCTCATTATTTTACAAGTCTTGTTGATACAGAACAGGACAAATATGCTTTTATTACCTGTTTCTGTCATATCTAGACATGAAGAGATGGGATGTGAGCTGCAACTTCAAGCCTTATCAAATCTCTCAGAAAACCAAAGCCTTCCTGGAGCACACTCAAACCTTTTCATTTCCCTTGTTTGTAATCAGAGCCAGTGTCATTGCCCCTGATGGGGGAGCATGAACTCCAGGAATTAGAGAAGTATCAGTACCTCCTTTAAAATATTCGCTAGTAAACACACACTGTAAAATCTTCTTCTGGTCTGCTTACAGAGTTTCCCAATCTCCGAAGCATGGCAAAAGACAACAGCCAGAACCTGGGATGGTTATCTGTGAGACATGCATAGGTACTTCAGGCCAGATTGAAGCCTCTCCGGACCTGCTGAACTCACGAAAAGGTCCATGTTTGGTAGAGCTTTTTATTTTTTTCAGTAGAGAGAAAAAAGATGACAGGAGACAACTGAAAGCTAAAAATAATACAGTCTTGTCCTAGTACCACTTTTCCTTGTGAGTAGTTCCTGCAAATGCTGGAGGGAAGTTCTGTGGCCCTGAATGAGATAGGAGGCAGACTTCACACCAGCAAATGGAGCCCTTGAGACTCTCTCTCTTTAGCCATAGCATGTGTTATGAAAAAAAAAATAAAAAAAACCTTGAGAAATCCCAGAGTACTACAGCCCATCAGCTCTTGCTGAGGCAAAATTCCAAGTGCATCATGAAAAATTTGTCTAAGCAGAAGCTAAGAGACTCTCACAGCTAATTAAACATATCTTCTAAATACCTTACCCTTCACTAGTCTGCCTAGATACGAGGAAGAGTGGCAAGGACAACGCTCTTGCTCCTGAAGTTGGCTTGCAGGGCACACCTTGGATGCCGCTATTCGGCTGTCCTGTACCTCTAGGTTATGGAGGAGGAAAATACTTTTGAACACACGTACAGTGCGAATGCAGATCTGGAAGAAGCTGTAACCCTGTTTGCCACGTGAGAGCTGGCACTTTGCTCCAGTGGTTAATTGCTTGCAGTGATAAAAACTCCCCCTCCCTATGTTAAGCTGTTCACATTAGCTGTTCAGCCTCCTCCTGTGTTTTCCTCCATGAAGAAGACAATTAGAAAGGTAGCCTGTCTTTCAGCCAGGGTCTTGCTCCATCTGAGCAGGGCTCAGTCAGCAGAGGAAACTCGCCCTGAGGTAAGAAACAGGGTGATTGTTCTGGGAAGTTAGAAATTGGAAAAGAACTCTGTGCTCTGAGTTTGCGGAGAGCAGTATGAATCTTTTCATCCATTGCTATGGCTGCTTCAGCAAGGGATGAAGTTGGCAGCAACCACTTAAGCTCTAGCCTAATGGCTTCAGGAAGAATTCCTGGATTGCTTTCCCAAAGGAGATGGGGTGTGGGGTGACTGAGCGAGTGTCTCCCATCACCAATCAGGCCATAAGCCTGTTTCAGCAGGGATGTTCCATGCGCTGAAAAGCCAGAAAGCCCTGCTTGGGTTGGTGCTACTGAGCAATGAAGCCCAAAGAGAGGATGTGGAAGACTATAGGCATAGAACTGTTTTGTTTTGAAAGAATCATTTAAAATGGGGGAAGAGGTATTAAGAGAGACATGCATATTCCATTGGAAAAACCTTGGGAGGTCTTGCTTCTTTTTCTCCTGCTATCCAAGGAGTGGCTGACTCATAGGGGTGGTCTCTGGGCTGCAGGGCTGGTTTCTGACACGGCTTGAGAGCAGAGTGACAGCGTGAGGTGTGTCCTTGGGAGCCAAGTGGCAGAGGAGGCGTCAGGGACACCCAGCAGCTGTGCCCAGTGCACAGCCACCACAGGCAAGGAATGGGTAAATACTTCTATTTCCTCCCATGTGCTGAATTTAAAAAGAAATAGTTTGGGAAAAAAAATGACTAAGTAAACACAAAGTGCTTCCTTTCTCTTCATCACTTGATTTCTTCCACGTCTCAGGAACACAGGACACACTGGGATGTAAGGGGTGAAATGTGACAGGAGCAAATGGAGTCCTGAGCTCCATGACTGTCAGTGACAGAATTATGGCTATAATCCCAGGCACCACTTTGAAATCTAGCCCTAATTAGTGGCAGTGCTTCAGCTACAACCCTCACTCTGTTAACAGAATTATCCAGCTCTTGAATGCAATATAGTCCACTTATCCTGTTAGGTCGCTAAGCCACTGTGCTGGCACCGTAGTATTTTTCTATCAGGTGCTTCCAACCAGCAGCTGGTTTCTTCAGCAGCAGGCTAACTCCCTGCTGGGCTCTCTGCAGCTGGCTCACATCCCTGAAGGATTGTGACCACACACATGCAGAGTCTTCCCTGTATATCGCGGTAAGTGCTGTTCTAGCCGTGTCATACACCACCTTCTCAATGCCATTCCCTAATTAGGAGAAAATTTGTCTTTTGTGGGCATATGGCAATTGCCCTTTGTAAGTAGAAAGCTTTGTTTGCCTCATCTTGCAGCAGTGTTTATTGGTTACTTCATTCATTCCCAGGAGACAGAAGTTTTTCATTCTAAAAACTCCTCTCCTAGAATTTCTTAAAAAAGGTAGCAAGAAAACAAGTAAACAATTCTTTTCTTCCCATTGAAAATGTTACGAATTCTTTCAGTGGATTCTAGATAATAAACCCTGGCAGCCAAAATTACCAGAAAAAAATTACTGCTTAGTTACATCGGTGAAGTCCTCTAGAAGGCAACTATCAATAGGGTAATGACAAGAGGACATTCCAGGACAGTACGTACCAAGTATATGAGGCTTCCGTGTTAGGAAGATATTTCATATTCCTCAACCTACCCTATGCAGGCAGAACACTGATGTTAAGAGCAACTATTTCCAGTTAAAACAAAATTGAGGATTGAAACAACAAACTAGTACCTCCCACAGAGTTCAATATCATCTTCCAAAATTTTATTAGATTCAGCTTTTTAATTGCTTCAACAGTTCTGCCTAATAAACCTCAGCTATCCTTTAGCAGCAGAGGAAAAGCTTTGATTAGAGATTCTGATCTTCATTCTCTGAAACTTCATTAAACGAACTCTTAGATTTTCAGAAGCTTAAACACCATCACGCATGCACGTGGATTGGCTTTGGGTAGTGCTTTCTGGGTCAATGGCTGAACTACACATAAGCAACAGCTCCTCTTTTCTTTATATGTAGCAAACTCCTGGGAGGACTTCTCTCTGCAACATCTCTCTCCAGCTGCTCACACGTTGGCTCTGAGGCTGCATCCCAGTTGATGCCAGCGACCCTTTGAGTGCTAACAACTCTCTGAGCAAGTTTAAAATGGTCCAAAGGATGACAGTAGTTTACAACCCCAACGTGTAAAACTCTGCTCAAGTTAGGAAGCAATAAGGCTCCTTGCAGTTGCTAAACAGTTTTATGATTCCCAGAGTTACTATCATCCAGAAAAAAGCTTCCAAGAAAATCTGGGTTTATGATCAGATTTACATCAGGCAGCTGCCTAATGCAGGACAGGATTGGCCCTGTAAACCTGACAGGTCCGAACACGGAGCATTAATGCGCTTAAGCGCTCTGACAGCAGGAACGGCTTGTAAATATTATCCTCTCGGGAACAGCTAAGCAAGACCCTAAAACCCACTGAAATGTCTGTGAGGTTTGCCACTGACAAGTGAGACAGGCCCACTGGGCACTGTTTGGATACTGTAACGCTACATAAAATTTGCCCCCGTAGACTCCAAATTCAAACTTTTTAACAAAACACTTTGTTTGTGTGGAGAACTAAAAAATTACTGCTAACAGATTTCCTCTTTGCACTACGGAATGATGAGTGATCAAAATGTAGGGCATATAAAGTGGAAATAGTCTGAGCCCTGACACATTCACGGTGTCTTTGGAAGGCAGGGAACTGCACTAGACAGCAGTTTGTACTTCCAGGCAGCCTTCATTAGAGCTTCAGAAGCTCCTCACTCTTCTGATGTACTTTGGTGGGAACAAAAACTTAGATAAGCAACGCTTGCACGTGTGAGAGACAATAATTTCCTTCAGCTAAGCTGTATTTGAAGAACAGCTCAATGCATTCTCCTTGCTCTCGAAGTGTCTGGACAAAGGAATAGAGTCAGTGACTCTTTATGCCATAAAAGAAGCACCAAGGCAGTGAACAATGCCCATTCTTTTGAATGAATGCCCCAAATATCAATTCACTATGAATACCATTGTTTCCAGAAGTGAGTTACAGACCCTTTATTTTCAACCTTGGTTCCTACTTTATGCAGAAATGAGGCAACGGCAGAGATTTACAGTCTGACTTAAAAAGCAGAGAAATATCTCTGCTACTTCAAACATCCCTTGATCTTGCTGAATTGCTAAAAAACCATTGCACTCCACAGAGCATTTTTCTAGTTATGATGGCACAGAAAGGGTAAAGCTGAGAAGACAAA
>WEIS01052614.1:1109-14616 GCA_013389965.1 Todus mexicanus
ACAATTAAAAAAATATAAGCCGAGAAAAACAAGTGTACTAAAACGTAAAGGAGCACACAAAATGAAATCCATTCTAATACCTGTTTCTAACATCATTGGGACACACAGTTCTGGTTCGTAAGCAACTTCTGACAGCATCGCTCATTTTTCCATACTATTTCCACGTGCTGTTCTCTAGAAATAAGACAAAGGTGAGTCAAAAGCGTAAAGCCAATAAACACTTTCACATTGATAGGAGAACGTGTTTTTTCACGAGTTTTGTGTGTCATCATTTTCCCATAATGTATGTTACATGTTACACTCTGCCTCTCGGTTTCCTTCTTTACTACCAGTAAAAGGTACTGTGTTTTTAGTAATGCTTTTAACTGTAGCCAGTGTAGGAAAAAACTCCAACTTTTGTTCTAGAGAAGGAGGCAAATTCTCTACCAGAGAGTCAGTTCTTCCTCTCACAGATTTTTTTTCTCATGTAATTTGAAATAAGCCTAACCTCTGCTTCTGAACCAGCTAACTTAAACTTACCACAGGAAGGTCACTGAAAGTAAATTTATCATTCATCTGAGTTTATACTCAGAGCCTGAATCTAAACTCCTTTCCCACAACTGCTCGGGTTTCTGATTCTACCCTTAACCCTTTGATGTTTAGCTCGCAGCCACTTCCCTTCTATTATGATGATAGTGCCAAGCCTGATGATGTACGTTCAGATTTAATATTGATTTATTTTAAAAAGAAGGAAAAAATGGTCCATCTGACTGCTGAGAAGTCAAATGTTATGGGTTAAGCTGAAACGTGATGCTGTTAAAAAATTTCTCAGCTGCCATTCATCAGTTTCAGTAAAATTCTGAAGACTGTTCTTTGGAGTGGTCCATTGACCTTGCCAGTTGATGGCCAGGTTTGTTTTTGAAAGGCACCTATGAGATTTTTAATAAAACGTCCTTAAAAAATAGGTTTACACTGAAGAGTTACATCAAATCTTTTCCATATTTTTATCAGTTTTCTTGCTTTCCTTGATTAGTGTCATGGAAATGGATGGTAGCAGAGGGAAACTGGAAATTTTGATTCATCCTCAGCCTCGGTTACTATGTTTCCCTCCACATCTAATAAAGGACATACGGACATACAGGACATATTACATTACATTTACATGACATGGTACATGAAACTGCAGGCACTTCACAAGAAGTCCTTCCCAGGAGAACTCAGCATCAGGGAAGCACCCACCTGATGGAGGAAAATGTCAGAAAGACAATGACTTGTTGCAATGCAGAGCTTGGCCTCACAAGATATTCTAATGATTAATAAACCAAATATTCTAACAATTAATAACACCAAATTTAAGCCTGTCTGAACCCACCATTGTCTTCCATAGTCAGACCAGTTACTAATTTTAAAGACTATGTCATCACAACTATGGTTTCATGAAACTGAACCTTGGACACACCTGTCAGTCTGACGTTGGTGCCAGGGAAGGTTATGGAGCAGATCATCCTGAGTGCTGTCATGTGGCATGTAGAGGGCAATCGGGCCCAGTCAGGGTGGATTTAGGAAAGGCAGGTCCTGCTTGACTAACCTGATCTCCTTCTATGACAGGGTGACCCACTTAGTGGATGAGGGAAAGGCAGTGAATGACGTTTACCTGGACTTCAGTAAAGCCTTTGACACCGTTTCCCACAGCATTCTCCTGGAGAAACTGGCTGCTCATGGCTTGGAGGGGTGTACACTTTGCTGGATTAAAAAAACCAGGAAGGACATTGAGGTGCTGGAGTGTGTCTGTCCAAAGAAGGGCAATGGAGCTGGTGAGGGGTCTAGAGAACAAGACTTTTGAGGAGCGACTGAAGGAACTGGGGTTGTTTAGCTTGGAGAAAAGGAGGCTCAGGGGAGATGTCACTCCCTACAACTAGCTGAAAGGAGGCTGGAGTGAGGTGGGGATTGGTCTCTTCTCTCAAGTAACAAACAATAGGAAAATGGCCTCAAGTTGTGCCAAGGGAGATTTAGGTTGGATATTAGGAAAAACTTCTTTACCAAAAGGGTTGTAAAGTACTGGAACAGGAAAGTAGTGGAATCACCATCCCTGGAGATATTTAAAAGAGGTATAGATGTCATGCTGACATGGTTTAGTGGTGACCTCACAGTGTTGGGTTAACAGTTGGACTTGATGATCTTGAACATCTCTTCCAACAAAAACAATTCTATGATTCTATGTCACGTCAGTCATCAGTGTAATTTGTACTTGTGATTATGCTGATTCAAAACTGCTTGTAAAAGCATCATGTGATCAAAGGTGAATGTGTGTGGTGTCACTATCAATACAGTTTTATCTGGTGTCATTCGTTGTGAGCTTCTAATTCATATAATCACCCCGTGCTTATTTCCTCAAGAGCTCTGCAATTGGCAAGTCTGATTTGATTGTCTGAAGGATTAGGTTGCTGGAGTGCAAGAATTTGGATTAAAAATGCTTCGAATCATGGTGAGATTCAATTAACTTAATCTCTTTAAATTTAAAATGAAAATAAAAACTTTTAAATTAAAACCAAAAAAGTTAATGACAAATCAAAAAGTAAATCTGAAGTGTTCACAGAAATTTCAGTGCAGATTCACTAACCCACTTCAGAAATGCCACCTTTCATGACTTCTGAGTATTAAATTAGCTATTAGATCTGTGACTCCTCTTCAAGCCATTGTCCCTTTTCTGAAGCAACATAAACCCAGCAATATTTATTAATTAATGGAAAGAACTGATCTAATCATTATCTTTACTGGAAAAAAAAATTAGTTTCTCCTATTCAAGAGTTTTCCCCTTTACAGCCCAGCAGGAATTTTGCCTGTTGAATAACTCTGCACAATGTGACTCATAAAATTATGGACAGGCTTCAAATTGTGTATTATTGGTCCATTTGAAACTAGATTGTGCTACTCACAAGAACAAAATTAGTGTAAATTAATGTTTAATGCAAGTAAAGTTTTTTTCAGGATTATAAGGCCTTGGTATTTGTGCTGATATTGTTTAGACAGATGAAATTATATTTCAGTCAAGCCTGAATAAAGAAAAGGGCAAATAAAAGCAGAGAAGGTTTTTAAATTAGAAGATACTAAACCATCACTATTAAGCATTAAATGTGCTTTTACAGAATAATGTTTTCTAGATTTTCTTTTATACTTAAACCACCCATTAGTATCTGCAGAGTGCTCTAGAGTAATGGTATTTTGGGTAACAAGTTCTTCATTCTTTTCCCACACTTATGCAGAAGGTTACTAGGGAAAAATGCCAAGTTTGTGAAATAGAAGTCAAGTTGTAAACATATACCTGATCATACATGTGTGAATATACATGTATATATACACACATAACGTTGTAGTGATATCACCATCTGCTTTTTCCATTCTTATGCTCCAGTATGATACTGTGGGAAAAGGAATAAAGATAGTATTTGGGAAAATAGAAAGCATGTAAAAATCAACAAAGAAGAAAAGGCAAATCCAGTATTTCCCATACTTCTAATCTAATCTGTTCTAGTTATTATCAAAAGCCTTATTTCATAAAAAAACCCACAGTGATGTTTTCTTCTCTTTGCCAGAGTTCCAAACTCTCCTGGGACCTGACTGCAATACAAAAAATATGTAATAACATAGTAATAAATAAATACCACTTGTTTATCTGTCTTGGAGAGGGCTGGCTGTGCTGAAGGGGAAGGGAGGTCACACAGCCAGTTCTGCACTGAGGAGGAGGGGGAGCCAACAGGTCCTGTCGAACCTCCCACTTAACATGAACTTGCCTACTTTCATAACTGACCTTTCAGTCTAGTGGCTTGCAATCTTTTGCAGGGAGGTGTAATCTCTAGAATTTTGCTGGTTTCTAGGGGTTTTGCATTGGCAAGACAAAAGGGTGAGACCCACAGGCCAAGCTGGCACCTCCCTTCCCTTCCCCTCACCTGCAAGAGGAGGGGAGAAGAGCCATCCTGCCTCTGTCTTCTCCAAACTCACTAGATGTGTGTCTAAGTCCACCTTGCAGGGATGGGAGGTGGCTGTTGCTCCACACCAGCGTTCACCAAGCAGCAGAAAGGGTCCCTGGTGAGCTGTGTTAGCCCCTGGCCATGTGTGAGAGGGGAGGATGGGGCCAAGATTGCACCAGGAGTGGCCCTTACCTTTGGCTGTCCCTCAGCCAGCCTCACCTAGGCAAGGGGAAAAAGAGCAGAGGGTGAGAAGCCATGTACCTGATGCTGGCCTGGAGGAGCCTCTGGGGGCAGAGTGGAGACAGGAACAAAACAGCATTGTGGTGGCTCAGCTCCTTCAGCAGGAGGCTGGTGGAGGGCAGCTGGGTCACCTGGGCTCCCTCCATTCCTTGTCGTGCTTGGCCTGCGCATGGGGAAGGGTCAGAGAAAGAGCTGTGTGAGACCCGAACGGCCTTTTCCCTCTCCTGCCAGCCCAGAGGGCACTGCCAAGCTGCCCTGAAGCAGCTGAGTACCACCTGGCAGCTGAGCAGCAGTGGTGAGGACAGGGCTGGGCTGATGGTGGCTGGACACAGCTGGGCAAAGACACTGCACCAGCTCTGTCCACTCAAGAGCTGCCCACAGCCACAGGGGCACCTCTCCCAAGCTTAGAAGTGTTTACGCATTGTATGGCTACGCCTGGAGCCTGCCCCTGTGATGTGAGCATGGTTTCCGCAGGCTGTGCTGCTTACCCATGGAGTGCACTGACCTAGAACTCCTTCACCTCCTGGGAGCAGTAGTGGAGAGGACAAACAGCCTGAGTGCCCTCTGCTCCCCAAACTATGGGCAGAGGCAGGTGCTGGCATAACCCTGCCTGACGTTCACAGAGGTGGGATGAAGCCTTGTGGGGCAGGACAGAGGTGTTCTCCAGCCCTGCTATGGGACATGGCATCAGGACTTACCAGAAGGTGAGGACAGAGGAGCCACAGGGCAAGACGAGGACAAGGGAGTTGGTGGTCTTGCCTTCCTCCTGCTCAGAAGCATCCCCAGCTGCCCCCTTCCCACTGCTAAGCACCAGGCATGGGGCATTGCCACATATGCAGAGAGGAGCAGCAGGGAGTCACCTGGAGGTGACCGAGCCTGGTGGCTCCCCCCAGAATCCATCGGCCATGAGCATGGCCATGGGTGCATCCAGCACCAGAGTGCCAGGGGCCTCAGGCTGCTCCTTGGATGTCCCTGCCATGGTGCCAGGGCCAGGGCTTGGGAGGAAAGGCAGCTGGGGTCTGTGAGTCTTACCTGGGCTTGGTAATGACCAAGTCATCCCTGAAAAGCGGGAGGCCCCTTTTCCTCACCTCGTGGCCCCGAGTCACCCCCGTGCACTGGCAGAGCAGTAGCTCAGGTGATGCCAGGACAGGCATGTGCTACTGCCCAGGGCCAGGGTCATCCCTGCAGAGCAGACAGGGGCTGAGGGAGGTGGGTGCTGCAGGGCCTGCCTGTGCTGGTGTGTCCCTGAGCTGGGGGGGAGCTCACCTGGAGCCACAGCAGCAGTTCAGCTGGCCCATCCCTCCACGGCCAGGAGAAGCCTGGCTGCTTTTAGTCACAAATATGCACGGCTGTGTCCTGGGGTGCTTTGTGCCTGTACCAGTGCCATCCACAGTCGGTCCCACCCTCTTTCTGCGGCTCTTCTCGTGCCTTGCATTGCAAGAGATGCTGAGGAGGGCTAGGAATGTGCATCTGAGAGCTAAAAGCCAGACAGGACAGGGGTTTGGTTATTTTTTGTATACAAGGAACCTAGAGAAGGAGGAGGGAGCTGTGTTCCCACGGCTTCCCACTGCCAACGCGCCATTTCCACATTTCGCTTAGCCCATTTTGCAGTGTAAGGATTTAAAGGCGATACCCACATTTGTTTGACCGTTCTGGTTGACTCATTCTACGTGAGGGAAAAAAAAAAAAGGAGTTCTGAGCAAGCCGAGGCTTCGCAGGGAGCCTCCGGCTTTGCCTTGGTGTCTGAGGCCTTCATTGCCCTCTAGTGCCCAGCCAGGAGCAGGCGCTGGAGCTCAGGAGGGGGCCCTTGCTACAAGGGGAGCAAAGCGTGTAAAAGTACAAATCATCAAGCAAACAGGTACCACTCGCTCTCTCTGTGCTTCTTTAGTGTTTGTTTACCCCCAATTATCTTTTATAATAGGCTTTTTTTTATCAGCATCATTAATTTGCCAGCACTTTAGAAGGGATATATTTTTTGCTCGGGTGATAGCCTGCACAGTAATGTCTAAATGTTTACAATATTCCCCTAAAATAATAATGGTAATGGCTTCAGTGTTAGGAATGGGTCCCTTTGTGATGGCTGATACAGGGGAGATAGCTGAGCTCAGCGATGCTTGAAGCCCCCATTATCCCTTCACCTGTGTTAGGAAGGCTATGCAAATACAGCCTCACCAGCACAGCGGTAACAGCCCCGGTGGAAGCATTTGACAGCCGTAAAAGGAGGCAAAAATGCTTTTGCTGAAGCAATGTTACCTGAATTTCTGAAATAAATTTTAGCACCCTTACCACTGGGTTAGGTAGTACTTTTATAACAGCTCTGGGGCTGATTTCTGTGTTAGTATCAATTGCAGGCCCTAATTTAGGCAAAGTTTAAATCATTGCTCTGTTTGGACTGCACTAACTACCATCAAGTAGTTCGTATCAAGACACCATGTTCTTTTCTGAGAATGCAAATTCACAGCGTGGCTATCTGAGGGTGCAGCCACTCAGGACTGAGACTTCAGCTCCAGGCACGGCGCTTGTGCAGCAAATGCCTGTATTTCAGCCTGCCCTGTACCTCCGACATGGGGTGTGAGTGCTCCCCAGCCACAGCACATCTCAGCCCACAGCTTCTCTGTGCTGAAATCTGCACATTTCAGGTTCTCTACAGTGATGTTATTGCAACCCTTTTATATATGTATATATATATTATTGCTTATTTGCAGGGTTTCTTTTGTGTGATAAACAAATAGTCTCATTTTCACTGCATTTTCCTGTGGCATCCCTAGCTTCTGACCTGAAGTCACGTGTAACCATGGACAATCGTGTTCCCCAGGTAGATGTCTGCACCATGTGTTCTGTCTGAGAGAGGAGCAATGCCTCTGCTCCTGAACGGACAGAGATCATCCCTCTCGGCAGCGGAGCTCTCGGGATAAGGTGCTCAATTCCTCATAACTCTGCATTGCTGTTGCTGAGGAGTGATGACCTGCTACGATACCATAATGATGAACGGTACTGATGAGCTGCTAAACGAGGCAGAGCCAGGGTTTTGGCAATGGTAGGGCGTGCCACACCAGGAGTTTCTGTCCCACCAGTATGTGTGCTGCCCTAAAGCTGCTCATGTCTTTTGTCCTAGAACAAGGAGAAATGCAACTGCATTTAGAGATTTCCTTTTGATAGGACATCTCTATCTGCCCACATGTATTGGGAGGCCCTCAGTTCCTACATTTTCATTGCAGATTACGTAGAGGGCAGAAAACCGGCAAAAAAGATGTTTCATGTTTTATTCTGCTAAGAAGAATTCCTTGTCTGCAGAGCTTTAAATTCCTCCTTGAGATGCTGATCACAGTGAAAGACTCTCACCTAAGATCAAGAATCTTATGTTGCATCTCTCAGTCTTCAGAATATTTACTTTTACATTATCATTTAGGCAACTCACCGCAAAAAAATTTCAGTTTCTCATGAGTCATAATCATCAGTACAGAGCTTCCCACCCTGACTATCTGTGGACGTAAGTCATCACCACAAACCTTGCAGTTATGGTGTGCACAGTGGCTTCCTCACCCTTGTCTTGTTGATTGACGGGTGAGAAATGATCACCCCAAGTATGCAGTTCCTTCCATGCCATTCTGTGTGCCCTTGACTGTGAGTATCCTGAAATCCCATACTGCCCTAATTCAGAAGTTCACAAGCATACGTGAACCTGACCTTAGCCAATGCCTACTTCTGCAGTAATCTTTTGCTAATGCTGTAAAACCCTGGGACTCATCTCAGCATCTGCTAATGCGACTCTGCATGTCAGATCTGCAAAAAACCCACATGCTGTGGTTATCCCAGTCACACGTCATAGCGAGTTTTACCTCACCTCTGATGATGCTCAGCTCTCCCTAGGTCTGCCTGAAGGATGTTTTTTCTTTCACAAATGCTACCCAGGCTGACAGTAACGTAGGTTCATGGAGCCTGGAGTTTCTGTAAACGATCTCAGGTCACAGGATGCACGAAGATGCTGGAGCTCTAGACCACGGAAACTATGTGCTCTGCGTTTCTCACTGCATCAAAAGATAAGATGTACAGGTACTGATAGACTGTGTCAGCCTGATTAATTTGATGATAGATCACAAAAGGGCTAGTACAGAACTTCTGTCTATCTGTCTGTCAAGAAGTTGTTGATCTTTGGATCACGCATACAGAACTATAACCATCTGACAGCGACTTCTCTTGCAGCTGTCTTGAATATGTTGGATCAAAATGAATTTTGTTCTTCTAATAAAGATGAGAAAAATAACAAGAGGGCAGATATTTGTCATAGTCTGATAGAAGACAGTAATATATCAGAGTAGTCCATATATTATATGCTTTATATAGAATAAAAGAGAGCAGAAATTCCACATTATCATGTGACCAGAGGTGTAATTGAATTTAGAGCATCATCATGAATCTTTCCCACTCCTTGTAATAACCAAAAACTCATGCTGCTCATCAAACAGAATGTTCTGTCATATTGCTTAAAATCTAGTAGTGCAATAGGTGTGGGGAGTAGGATGTGCTTTGTTTCCAGGCAAAATCATAAATACATCTCCCTCACTTGCCATATCTTGATAGAGCGAGAAACTCTGTAAAGTCCCTTGCCCATTTCCTTCTGCTTTGTCACTCGTGCGTAAACTTCCCAATTCTTGACGTTCGTACTTCTGTATAGATATAAAAGTATATATAAATAATGGCAACGATATTGGCTTTAAAATATTTTTCATCTCGGGGACTCAGAAAGCTTCCTAGTCATCAGCTGATTAAAGGCTGCAATGGTGAGTGTGAAGAAGGTGTGGCTTGATTTGCATCTGCATTTTGCATTTTGTTACATAGACCAGTGACAGAACCAGAAGGAAAATCCAGGAGTCAAGACTCATTTTCCATCTTCTTTTAAAATAATCCAATTTACATAATATATAAAGTCATTCAGCAGCTTGACCCTGCAGGTAGGAGCTCTGATCTTTTCATTACAGCATGAAATATTTTGCATATGCCAGTTAAAGTTTCCGTATCTCATTTTCCTGGTTTGTCAAGTAGAGAAAATAATAATTACCCTCTTGGTAGGGTTGTTAATCCTTTTTAAGGACTTTTAAGTGCTATTAAAAGAAAAATACCCTGTGATGGTATTCCTAACAATTATGCAGTTTGACCATCTGAAGCCTGGAGGGCTTGCCTGGTTACCAGGGGTTGTAATAACAAGAGTTTCAGACACATCTTGATGAGATATTATTACTCAGGGCACGTCTCTAGCCTGGTACTGTGTTATGAGAACTGCTGCCTTCACCACTGACAATTGTGCAACTTCCTTTTGGCTTCTGAAGTCATTGCTTCCAAGGAATTCCTTTCTTTTGGTAACTGGTAATGATTTCCCAGGCAACAGATCCTGATCGTGATGACTGTTTCATCTTCTCTTTTTTTTTTTCTTTTCTTTTTTTTTTTTTAATGTTAATGACATAGTAGAAGCAGTCAAACCATATCTTCCTTTTTCCTTCCAGAACTTTTCTATATAAAGCCTTCTTTGAATTCAATAGTAGGGATGCTTATTCCAAGCAACTGAAACCCAAAATAAGTCATTCATTGCTCAGTTCTTCCCAAAAGCAGGAAGGAAGAAACATCTGTGGGCTGGAGGAAGAAGATGGGAGCCAAGGCCAACCCCACTCTGGCCAGTACAAGAGCAAATAGAACAATGAGAGTGTATAGAAAAGATACCACATCAATTTGGTAACAGTTTTATTCCCTAAATCAAAAAAGTCAAAGATTGGTCTCCTCAAAAAAAGGAGAGAACCTTCACTTGGGTTCTCTTGTTCCCCTTAAAGCATCCCTCTCAGCTACTCGTACACAACGTATACTCCCAATCCTAGTAAAGTCTGTGATAGGCATCTCTTCGCAAAGAAATGAAGACTGGCATTTACATTCCTTGAAAGCAGTAGAATATAATCATAGAACATAATCATAGAATAATTAAGGCTGCAAAAGCCCTCTGAGATCATCGAGTCCAGCCTATGACCTACCACCACCACTCAGCTAAACCCTGCCACTAAGTGTGGCATCCAGTCTTTTCCTAAACACCTCCAGGGACAGAGTAATGATGAAGAAAAACTGTAAGCAGAGGTGGCTTGGGAATATGGGAGTCAGGCGGGTAAAGCAAGGCTTGATCTCCTTTCCCAGTTGCTGGGAGAGGAAAATTATTTTTTCCTGTTGTACCCCAAAAAGCTTTATCCTTGAGTGGTGGGTCTGCCCAGTTTGTGGGGTGAGAGTATTTAATCTAATTATTTAATCTAACAATCTAATTATCAGTCACCAGTCTACAGCTGTTAATCAGTCATCAGTTCAGTATTTATTGGTTCAGCAAACAATGCTCATTTTTTAATTAACTAAACTGATAAATGGTGTTGTTGCTGCGAGGGGTGTTTGCAACCCTTTGGGGTCCTTGAGGAGTACCCTACAAAGTGCACGAAAGCACAGGGGTGAGTAGTGTGCTTGTACCTTGTGTTCCCCCATCTCTAGCTGCCTGGTGGGACAATGAAGGAAACAGCTGGGGCGGTTGGGAAGGAATTTGCACCCTAAACTGGAAGAATTTGGTGGAGAGGAGCAGGGACGAGGTGTGAAGGGCTGGAAGCGACTACGTGGAGAAGCATTATCCAGGAAGGCGTGGAAAGGGGGTGGCTGGGGATTATATCTGGTGTGGCTAAAATGGAGACAGGAGGATTGCTAAAACCAGGAGGGAATAAAGAGCCCTAACTCAGCCCAGTGCTGCCCCTCGCAGCCCCAGCACAGCCAGAGCAGCAGCTCTGGGGTCCCAGCGCCGGCGCTACTCCGAGTGCGGGCTGCGGGGGGTGCAATTGCCTCGAGAAACGCCTTGCAGAGCGCACACCCCCCTTTATTTATTTATTTATTGATGCTCACTGTTGGTTAATCACATTCACAGAAACTTTCACCGATAACTGCTGTTCTGATGGCAGAGTAGATAGGAAGGCTGCCCTAATCTTTATTTCTCTTTAAGTGCTTCCTAGCTTGTTGATAAGAGTGGTAAATCCCCAGTTCATAGCTCTGAGAACGAAGACCTAGTTCCAAGAGACTGTGATGCAATTGCTGGTGTTTTCCTCGAGCTTGTCTGTATTTTTAATTAATGATTTCAGACCCTGCAGCTAGAGTTAATAATCAGCACAGGCGTCTCATTTGGTAGATAACGATCAAGCCAAATCAGCCGCAGGGATGCGAGTACAGTCTGCACACAGATTCATGCAATATGTTACACAAGTGGCAAAAAGAGGCAAAAATAGCAAAAGTGGGGGGAAAAAATATTACACAATGTTCTTTCCAAACCTTCTCATCCCTTTGTTTCAATGTGTTACTGTATGAAACAAAGTCAGTAGATATATTTGTTTAATTGCCTTGGCATTTTATAACTGCTTCTGCAGAATGCCAGAACATTTTTTGGACCTCCTGTTATGTTCCATCATCTATAGCTCCCTGGCCAAAATGTCAAGTCGTAGACTTGCAGTAAAATGACATTATAAGCAGTCTATGTTATTAGTGACTACAGCAGAGTTGACTTTCAGTAGCTGAGTTGTCATTTGGAAATCTCATGAGACATTGCTAAACATCCTGGAGTAAAAACCTCCTCCCTGACCCTTTGAAGTCCATGGGACTTTTGATGTTGAGTGCATTAACAGTAGGATGATGAACCCTTAATGTTGCCTGTGTATGGTATAAGGCTGACTTTTCACTGAATCACTGTGACTATGAGTGAGTCAAACAGCTACTTGATGCGCCATCTCCGCTCTCCATACGTTAATTCAAGTAAATGTCATCTCAGGTACAAGCCGAGGAGATTCCACAGAAAGAAGAGCAACAAGTTCATGGAGTGCAGTTAACTATCTTTTTCATTCTTCTTGCCACTTTGTGCCAGACTTTTCCTGTAAGCATTGCTAGTTGTGAAAACGCGTTCCTCAGTGCTTGCAAAAAGATTTGCGCTGTTGAAGAAGTGCAAGTGTTTAACGAAATGAAAAAGCGTATTTTAGACATCTTGTAAAATGTGGTAAAATCTTGTACCATGTGGAGTTCACCAAAGTAAAACAATTCTTCCAAGTCCCAAAACTTGCCTTTTTTTGTAATGCAGTCACATCAGAGGGGACCTGTGGAGTAGCAGTACTCCCTTATATGTCATGAGATTTGGACTGTGATAGGAAATGCTCTGCTAGGTATCATCCATTCAGTTATTTGGGATGGTAGGTCCTTCCTGAGACATATGTCTCCATGATGGGTTGGGAATTTAGTCTCCCCATCATGTGGACATGGCAGCAGAGGCACCTTTGAGACCTAAGGATGAATTAGTTCGTGGATAGATTACAGGACGCTCAGTAGTTGGGCTTCATAAGCTGCTCTCACAGAGAAGAGACAGTGGAATTGTTCTGAGACATAGTCATTAATAAAACAGACTTTGCTTATAATTTAGCTGTGATTGCTTTGGTAATGTTGTAAATTTGCATGATTAGTCCATTATTACTTATACTACAAACATAATTAATGTACAGCAAACTTCTCCAGTATTTACTTTAAAAGCAAGATAGAGGCATAACATAAAAAAAGTTTCTTTAATGTTCTCATGACACTGGCTCACTGGGATGGAACAATCTAAAACCCAAGTTATCTCTCACCTGTATTGGTCTCCTGATGTGACCAGAGAACTGCACTTTTCTTCTTCTCTGTTTCCCTGGAAAACAATATGTTTTATTTTAGCGAATAAACGGAGTCAAAATCTAAGCTATAGCTAGGAAGTTTACTACATGTGGTCTTTGGACTCACTTTTATTTGTCCCTAATACGCCAGCCGGTGTTGGTCATATTTGCCTCTATATCTGTATATCTGATGTAGTCTTACTATATTAACTACTTTTTCCAGTATAACTGTTTGAAAGTGTAAACTAGCCTTTCACAATCCTTGGTTAATACACATTCATAATCATTCCCATTTTGGTAGCCTTTCATCCACTACTTCACATGTGCATTCAGAAACTGGTGCAGTGAAACTGTCACAAAATCAGAAAATCCTAGAATACCAGGTTGGAAGGGACCTCAGGGATCATCTAGTCCAACCCTTTAAGGTAAAGAAATACAGTTTAAATGAGCTGGCCCAGCACCCTGTCAAACTGAGCCTTAAAACTGTCTGAAACTGAAGAACCCACCACTTCTCTTGGAAGACTATTCCAATGTCTAATTGATCTTGTGGTGAAAATTTTTCCTCTGGAGTGTGATCAGAATCTCTCCAGGAGCAACTTATATCTGTTACCCCTTGTCTTTCTCCATGTGATT
>WEIS01052619.1:0-35940 GCA_013389965.1 Todus mexicanus
TTCTTGTGGTAAATGTACAGCATAACTATGTAAGCCTTGCACAATCTTACTCACAAGGAGGATCTGCTGTTCAGTATTTGCCTAGTGAAAGAAAAATATAAAAATTAAAACCATCACTTTATCCAGTGAAACTGCTTATCTGGATGATCAGTCGTGCTGAAGTTAATAGGATGGTTTACAATAGAGAGCTCTGTGACATCAAGATATGAAATCAAGTACTCACACTTGTAGTTTAGATTTATTCAAAGAGCATTTTATGAAACACTTCAGCATATGAATCTCTTTGAACCCATTGTGTCTACTGCTTTTAGTATTCCCTGTTTGCCATTTGGTTTTCAAGTGATGCAGTTGGTTATTTAATTCACGTGGAACCATGCGTCCTTTCTGACTGGGTGGTTGGAACATTTATAATTGGGGGGAAGGATTGAGTAAATCATTTGTGGCTTGAAAACTTGCACAAATGCACACTTGCACAATTATTTGTGACTCTTCCGGCTTGAATGAATGCACACAAACATGGGAACTGCAGCACGCGCATGCACTGCTTCCATGGATACTCTTGAAAACAAAATAAAAATGCTTATACAAATGTTTGAGGCAAGTAAATAAAGGAAGGCTGCCATCCATCAATACTGCAAATTCATGGCTCATCCAGAAAGAATGAATATTCTTTAGTATTCTCCAAGCACAGCTATGAAGTTCCAGCACCACCATGTTTCGTAATAAGCTGAATACAGCACAGACTTTGTTTTCAAGTGCTATTGCCAAAGTTTTGTTTGTCAAAGAACAGAAGTTATATCACTTTAATATCAGGCACGGCCTGCCTTGGACGTTATATCCATGGACAAATGAAGAGATGGTTGGTCTCCTCAGTCTTTCCAGGTGTGTGAGCTTATACGGACACTATGAAAGAAGGTGGCTGTCCATGGAGAGTACACAAATGGGTGTCTCTGCTATGGAAAACTTTTCCTGTGTATGGCATAACCTATTTCTAGGTTAATATACATATATATATATATATAGTCCATGCGTTACAGATCCTGAAGAGTGGAATTTCATCCATGAATCTTTCAAAACAAATGTTAACATGCTAGAGAAGGAGTTTTCTGAGATTCCACCCATGTTTTCATTCTTTCTTTCCATACATCCAGCTTATACCGTCTCCGTTTCCTTGGTAAAACACAGGCTGTTGACAAAGCGCCTGTGCTGCACGCATTGTTTTCAAAAGCAGTTCTTAGAGCTCCAGCATCACTTTTACAACAGCATTTGAAGCGCTGCAGTTTTGCCAGAAGTTGATGGAGTGATTTTTTACAGCCTTTTTAGGTTATTTTTTTTCAAAAACATTCTACGTGCTAGACAGAGTTTCTGAATTTGGAGCGATCTTTAGGGATGCAGAGTTCAATCTCTTCAAGATATTGTCCATCGTGTAAAATACCTTAAAATACTGAGAAATTTTGTGCTGAGAGAACTGTCAGCAGAAAATGGGTTAAGGCATTATCTATTCTCTTCTCAAACAAAAAATAAAGTGCACATCTCCTAAATGCGCCTCTTTGGACGTTTGTAACAGAGGGTCTCGAATGACCGTATTGATGTAACAAAGCGTCCATTCTTCCTGAGACACTCTATGAAACTGGGATCTGAAGCTAATTGACTGAATATATGTCACTTTAATGAATTAATTTAGTTTCTCAAACTCAATCTACTGTATAGCCAGTAGGGAGCTATCAGGCTACATGAAGGTTTTGGGTTATCCTCCATGGTTCTCAGCCTATCAGATATCCCAGTGCAAAACTTAGAACCTAAAGCCTTTCTGTGCCTTAGCGAGCTTCCCCAAAGGCTGTAAACCAATGAATGCACATTTGTAATCCAGATGTAAAGCTTCTTCATCTGTGCAAGATGTAATGTGAATAATATTAATCTTACCTAGGCTTCAGGAATGTTTTGTGCAGAGTCAAGTTGGCATTGGGGTACCTGTGACTGTGCTGGTCTATAGTTGCTTTCTTATTCTGTGTATATAATTATAATTATATTGTGTGTAGTAGGTGGTTGACAGATGGCATTTGTGGTAGTATCCATCAGAGCCATAGTGAGTAATTTGGGAGTTCGTGGGGACCTTTGCAATGTAATGCGATGTAGTCGTTGATCTTCTCCCAGCAGCCATTACCTTTAATTGACCTTCAACCTTCAAGGCTAAGCTGGACTGGGCTTTGAGCAACATGATCTAGTGGAAGCTGTCCCTGCCCATGGCAGGGGGGTTGGAACTTGGTTATCTTTATGATCCCTTCCAACACAAACCATTCCATGATTCTGGTGAGCTTTTATTACTCTTTTTAGATACTGGCAGGAGCTCGTAGCCATTGCACATTGTCAGGGCTTGCCCTGCCTTCTGGCAGCAATACTAACCCTCACCGGTGTAAACTAGTAAAACAGGCAAATATGACAATGTCATTTTTTGTTCCTGTAGAATTTCAACACAGTAATTATTTCTCCAGTGGATCCTGTCCCATTCGCTGGGTCACTCTGTGTTACTTTTGCCCAGGTTGTGCTCTCCGACCTGTAGCTTTGGTCAGAGTCTTGCCAGACGCAAAACACATGAAACTCCTTAGAAGGCTGGGGGAGAAGGGTATATGTGGTACCGCCAATCTGTAGCCTTGCGTATCTTTGCAGAAAGAGAGAAAAAGAAGAAAAAATATTAGGAGGGGAGGCTAGTGCTTTCATCTCATTTTTTATTCTTTTGAGGATGTAGGAGTACTCAGGTATTGAGTGTAATTTGAAGTCTGTTACTAATACCTCTCAGCACACAGATATTTATTTGTTTTCTGTGTGGTTTGTTTGTAAAAGAGCTGAGCAGTAATTTCTATATCTCCGAACTGGAAATGGAGAGGGAGGAGGAAGATGCACGGGCTTGTGGGTCTGGGCTTTGCTTTTCCTGTCTGATTTGAGGCCAGTTACTTTATCTTTTTGCCGCTGCCTGGGAGGGATAACTATGCTTCCTTCCCACCCACTTTCCTCTTGTACTAATAATAAAAGGGAAAAGAAGATGTGGAGAAACTGGGACATGGCGATAGGGCTGCCCAGCTCAGAGAAGGTGCATAAACACTATGTTAACTGGATTGGAAGCATTTTGCTTGCAACTTATGTTTTATATATGCAGTATTTTGTGTTTAAGCGTGTCTTCTTTGAGGGACAGGATTAAGTCTTATTCTCCGCCTACGTAAATTTAACTGCTTTCTAGGAAGGCGGTGGAATTATGCCAATATGAAGCCAATGTAAGAGAGGAGATCATAGATCTGTTCCTTCAATTGGACCTTTTCCTGCTGGTCCTTCTTTTCTGAGCCAAGACTCATCTCAGGAAATAAATCATACTATCGAACTGAAAACCTGCTCCTGCTTCCAAACATTACTTCGTGCTTATCTTCATTTTCGATTTCTGTTTACTGGTATTTATTATGTTGCAGACTTATGGTTAGGCATCCGAATTCTTACCAACAGATGGCAAGGCAGGATGCACAGGAGAAGTAAAATAAACAGGATAAATGCACAACTGCCCGCATGTCTGAGAGGCTCATACACACGACTTCAGAACAAAAGGGTGTTTCCAGTAGGCAGCTCTAGTGGTGTGCAGGTCTTCTCGCTGTTTTCTGCCTTGCCCTAAAATCTCTCACTTCTTCAGCATATTTTGATCAGTTAAATTACAATATATTTTGTCGCCTCTCTTCTATTCCTGAATACTTGTTTTCTTTAGTTATTTCTCTCCATTGCCGAAGTACATCAGTTCATTTTTTACCTTGAAAATTTTAGAGTGGAAGGTGGCTTTTCTCTGGGCTTCAGTTTTCTTGTTGGGGTTGGTTTTGAGTGGTTGTTTTGGCTATTTTTGAGGGGCGCACAGAGGTGCTGGGGACCACAGCAACATTTGAGATAGCGACTTTCTCCATATTGGGATTTATTGTAATATTAATGGTAAGTGGTCTCTCTATCTCAAAATAGCGAGCCTTAGGGCAAGCTGCCTGCAGCATAGATAGCACAGCCTAGACAGACTTTAGCTCAGGTCTGAGGGCATTTTTGCCAGTTGTTGCATGCTGTGGGTCAAATGCAGTGAAAGCGTTGAAGCAGTTCTTAATTTAGCCTGACAGATAGTCCAGCCCTCTTTCTCCTTCTTGTAGCATCCTGTCGTCTGAACATCTTTGTTCTCGTTCTCTTTTTGCTTCTTCTTGCTGAAATGTTATAACTTCTGATGAAAAGATGCCTTCTAAATTAACTTTTCAATGATAGTGTCAGAGTCTTTCTTTAGGAATCTGGTAGATACTGCCTCAGGTAGACATTTAGGATTTTTAATTTATCTTCTTTACTCTTGAGTATCTCTGTGCTGTCCTGAAAATGAAAAATGTATAAGCAGATACTTGTCGAAAGGTATGAGGTTTGGGTCCTCTTTTCTCTACCTGTTTTTCTTTGTTTCCCGTTGTGGTTATCCTGGCTCCTGCTTACTTTACAAGTAGCACCAGAAGTTCTTCAATAGAATTAAGTCAGGGTTTTTTAAAATGCTGTATGTAAAGGAATGCTAGATCATAAACATGCGGTCATGATACGGAGGCGGATGAAGGGAGAGCGCATTATGGAATTACAGTATTTCCTGTGCAGATTGCCAGGTCCTGGTAGGAGTTAACCTCTTTTATTGTTCTTTTTTTAAGCATTCCGCCTTTTAATTGTGGCTTTGGAATTGTGCCACTTAGTTATGCCCTTTGAATGCTTCTCACTTAGCGAGTCCTGTTGGCTTGGTAATGCCAGATATTTCAAAGATATTCAGAAGCAACAAGCATCCCCTGTTTGAGTGGGAGAGGTACCCAGTTCCATGAGGAATTATCACCCTTGTTTAGCTGCCAGTTTCTGTTTTTTCTTCAGATTTAGTTAATAACCACTTTTAAGTCACTGCCAATTCTCTAGTGGAGGTTTCAGATCAGTTTTCTCCCATTTATACATCTTAAATAATGCAATTTTGTGTAGAATATGGATGACTGAATGTTTTCTCCTGTCCAAATAGATAGCATTCAATAATGCTGGGATTGTTATTGTGTCTTACTTGCATCCCAGAGGCGTAGTTCATCTCTTCTTGCTGCAAGACATTAAAAAGGAACCATGACATGTCGCAATTATGACTTGAAATAGGATCTTGCCAGAGGTATATTGCCTAAATATAATCAAATCTAAAATACAACTTACTGCATATACCTATCTTAGAGCCGTGCATACCTATCTCACAGCTCACTGAATATCAGTGATGGCCATTAGCAAGAGACTGGATAACTTTGTTTTAAGAATTGCCATGCTATTGGGCTTTTTTTAAAGCTCAGCCCCCCAGCATTCAGCTGCCCATGAGCAAATAAAATAGCAAACTCTGAATGCTGGAAGACCTTGTGACTGTTTAGACTGAGTTTTCAAAGGTAGCCAGATATCCCAAGTTAGTTATGATGCTTCGTATCTGACTCATTAATAGCAATAGCGGGCTTTAATTATCTTTGTCCAGTGGATCTTCTAAACTCAAGTAAACCCTAGCAATGCTCCTTTACGTACTTACATACATTTTAATGCAAAATTGTCTAGAGTTGGTTTCTTTGTGTTTGTTTGTTTTTAACAAGCTGATGAAACAGCAAGTTGCATTATGTCACATCCCATTTTACCTACATGGATCATGAACAGGGTCAAAGCCATCAGACTCACTGAACAGAGCTGTTTTACTTGAGCCAGTGGAGTAAATAGCCCAAACTTCAGCTATGCCTCTGCTGATGCTGGTAGGGTATTTGCTGACAGTTGTGAACTGCCAAAACTTCAGGAGCTTGGTTTCCAGTGCACGTTGCAGAGGGAGAGCTCCAGATTCTTCATCTGTTTCCTCCTGAATTTAACGTCCCCTGGTCCCGCTCTTCCACCTGACATGCACCCAGCTGACAGCAGTTTATTCTGTACAATTAGAGCCTGGCAGCGTTGTTAATGATTTCAATTGGGGCTTAATGTCAGTATCAAGCAGAGTTGTCCTAGACATGATAAAATATCAATTAATCAATCAGGGAACTAAGTAACAGATTGGAAATGGCTTCTTAAAACTAGGGATGCTAACCCTAACCAGTTGGGTGCTTATCCTCAGCCTCCTGCCAGCAGGCAGCAGACTGTCAGTTATTTGCCATTACAGCAATTTTGGGTTCCCCAGCGTGTTCTTTGCAGACAGACAAACCTCTTCCAGACAGACCAGTAGGACGCAGACATCCCCAGTCCAAAAGCCCCTTTACATTTATGCATGTGCTGAACCCAAGCCAATAAACCTGGCAAGAGGCTCAGTTTCTTGGCTCAGGCTTCGTGCTGCTTGGATCTGCCCACCCTGCATTTGGATCAGAGCTGGTCCACGTCCCCCCAGCTCTGCCTGCTGCGAAAACACATTTTTGTCTGTCGACAAAAGATGCTCTGAGATCAGGAGTAGTCTTTTCAAAGACTGTGGCTTGTGAACTCTAACCATGTTTCCCGTGAAGATGTGTCTTTGAAGCTTACGTTGCATTGGGAGTCAATGGGAATTTCTTTTTTAAGTTACGTAGGTGTTTCCAAAATTATTTATCAAAAACTATGCCAGTATCTGCTAATCATGAGATTAAACATCCTGTGGGTCTCCTCTGTAGACTGAAGGTTTGTTTCAGAGATTGGTAGGCATTTCTCCTTTGCTCTGCTCTGCACGTTTTGCTGTACTCTTGTCCTTGCCTTTAGCGCTGGCAGATGCAGACGGTTTTGGAGATGCTTTGGCATCCTTAAAGATGCAAGACCTGAAATAAAACATGTAGTGTTTAGGAATAATGCTAGGACTGTATTTATTCACGGTATCACTTCTAATTATAGCCATTCAAACAATTCATTTGCAATGTCCTGCTACGGTAGTGCTTATTGAAATAGAATCCTCTATATAGTTTGGTAGCAAATTAAGAGGGGAAAAAAAAAGCTATCCCGTTCCGTCCGATATCTTTGAAAGAGATTTACCCTCAGAACTTGCTTTCTAGGGATATTCCCCTTGTTTTCACTTGTACTCCTGGTCTGATTTTTAATGCATGACTTTGTGTCTCTCAGTAGCCAATTCCCAGTGACCTTTTTCCTCATTTTATTTTAATTTCTGTATATAAATGGCAGCATTCTAGCTGGAGACAGTCTTTGGACACAGCGGCAAAACCCCACAGAGAAGAAAAAACAGGCCAGAAATTTTCTGCCTGAATTCTAAGTCTTGCCCAGGCTTCAGCTGCACAAAAAGCCAAACCACTCAGCGTGCAGGGTCAGAGGAGCACTCACAGGCAGAAGCTGGACGAAGGGCAAGTGGTTCAGGATCAGAGCCAGACCTGGGCAACTGGAACCTTGCATCAGCCCTGGATGCAGCTACTCCCACAGGTTATCCCTTTTTCTGGCATGGCTTTGCTGCCCCGGGAGAGCTGAGCAAGTGATTGCAGCTGGCCAGAATATGGGTACACAGCTCCTAATGCTGATTTTTATAGCATTGATGTGCACCTGTTTTGGTGGCCAACTGGCACTGTGCTCAGCCAAAAATGCCTGTGTAAGCCCTGCATTAAAAGAGGCATAAGAATTAGCGTGTATCAAACATGTCATTAGACACGTGCCTGGTAGACATAATGTAGGATAATGAATATGATCACAAGAATAAATTAATAACTGAAAATATTTTTTATACGTATGCACACTTAAAACAGGATAAGAACTAAGTGACACTTGTGTCACCAGTTTATAATTAAAATGCAGTGCTTGAATGAAAATGTAAGCTTCAATTAGCCAGCATGACCCTGCTTCCGGCTTTACTTCCCACTGAAAAGCAACGATAACAAGCTCACATTTATTATCAGAGTTTTTCCTGGAGCTGTGCACTGAAACATGCTCACATCTGAGCCCTTTCACTGAAGACATTTTTTCGCTTCAGCAGTTTGGCATGCCATACAAAGGCTCTCTGATTTTTAGTGTTGTTCACCTCCTCTTACATAAAAATGTTTTCTGTGCATATTATTTGGTTTTAGTTGAAGTCCAGGTGCATGGGTTACTGAAGAACCAAAAGGATGGCTCATCACATAGCACAATGGGTAATTATTGCTGAGCTTCACTGTACTGCACAGACAAATCCTTTCTTGGAGCTCAGCATTGTTGCTGTGAGAGAGAGAAAATACCTACGATCTAGCTCAAAGTCCTACAAGGGTAAGAATAGATCCTCTGGTATACGCTTTGCCCATTTAATTTTTAACTCTCTCAGGGGACAGAGCTTCACAATTTTGTTTAGAAATACTATTTTGCATTTTAATTTCATCAGTGGGAAGTTAATACATATATAAATTATGAGGTCTCATGCGTTTCCATTTTCATCCCAAGAGTCTTTCTAGTTAGGCTTTTTGTAAAATGGTTAAATAATTCTCTGGGAGTATTTAACCATGTTCTGGGAGAATTATTTAGGCACCTGCCTATGTGAGCTTGCAGGAAGGTTAAAGCTCTGCTATGTCTCAGCTCCTGCCCATCTAAACGATTTGGGTACCTGGCTCAATGCTCCATGCAAGGGACAGTGCTGCCTACTTGAGATCTCGATCCTTCAGGTGCCTTTTGAGAGCTGCTGACAGCAACAGTGCCTTCCCAGCACTCATTTGCCAATGCCCAAAAAATTAGGAACACTTTAGTGTAGGACTCAGCCTGACGATGTCTGTCATGTCTTGAGGACATGCCATAGGTACTCAGTTGGGTGGGTTTTGCACCCTTTGAATTGGTCCATGTGCAGACAAAGCTGTGGGAATCAGAGTCTAAAATAAGAAGAGAATACCCTTCTCAACTAGCGCTTAGGACAGCTGGTAAAAGGGATCCAGACCCCAGCCAGCCCCAAAACGTTGATGCAGAGCAGCTGAGCCTCAGAAAGTGTACTTAGGGAATATGTCCTCTCTGATGGAGATGGGACCAAACGTCCACATGGATATCTTTTGCAATGCCCCTTCCAATATTTAAAGCAATTTCTATAGGCAGAATTCTTGTAGCTTAAGAGTGGGTGTCAGGCCAGGGTATCTCAACTCAGAATAGATGTGTGCTCTTAGCTTTGGGTCAGGCAGCAATGTGTGGTGTGGTGTGGTTAGAGCCCCCAGGGGCCCTTCAAGTTGTAAAAACTACAAACCTTCTGGTTTTTCGCTGGTGCTATTCACATGGGACAGAGTGACCTCTCCAGAAAGCCTTTCCAACAGCAGCAGCAGCCGCGATCTCTCTCAATAGCCTTTAATAACTACACATGGAGAAAATTACACTCTATTTAAAAGGCCAGAAAAATCATCTTCAGTTTAACTCTGCTGACTTTGGTAGAATTACACCAAAAATTATTTTTTGTCCGATATCCTTTACCATACTAATGTTCAGTAGCTGAGTTGAAAAAGCGTTTCGAAGGCAGATTAAACAAGTCCGAATGGTGAAATATTCTTTTAATTTTCTTTCTCACACGTTATTTTAGGTGTAGCTTGGAATGCTGCCCTTACAAGAGGCATCCCTTTAAACATTTATACCGCATCAATATGTTGCCATCTTCATACGTTTTTAATGATACGTTTCTTTCTAAATTAACCATTAGGTAACCATGGGCTAGAGAGTTCCATGTTTTGCGCTGCCTTTATGCTACCCTTGGATTTTTATTTATTTATTTCACCGTGGAACAATGAAGATGTCAAGGCAAGGCCTAGGGGCACCGTGGAAATCGAATTCTTGGAGCTCCACCACTGTTGCCATGGTGGACATGCACTCAATAGCACTCTGTGCTGCTCTGCAAGCCAGGGGGATTAAAACCCCGGCTCCGCTACTGGGCCATGTCAGTTCACCGCTGCTACAATGGAGGCTCTTCCTTTCTGTAATTGTTGTTCGCAGGATTAGGGAGGGATAAATATTGAAGCAAAGCCGAGCAAAGAAGGGAAGGTGCTGCAAAGGGCTGAGAAGTGATACCTCTGTTCTGAGATTCTCCCTGGGAACCACAGTTGTGCCTGGCAGGTTTCTGGATTTTCCAGTCGCTTTTTTCTTTCATCTTCTCGTTCTGTGTTAGTTAGTAAGATGCTGCAGCATGATGAGGTGAAGAGGAAAGCTCAATGCTGTCAACTGCGTCAAAGATTTTTACTATTTGCTCAGCCCTAATTCAGGCTGAAAACCCACAGATATGTAAAAGTGTGGGCACAAGCCATGGAGTTGTATAATGGTGGGATTTATAAGTCTCGTTTAGTTATACCACAGTTTCATAGGAAAATGATTTCTGCAGCAGCTGCTGGTGGCATGTTTCCCTTCTGGTTTCCCTCTCTCCTAAGGGGACCATAGGAGATGGCTGCACCCAGAGGTCACAGCTGCATGACCAAAAACTTAGCAAAGCCTCAGTAGACTGGCAGGCAGAACATGTGTCCCAGGTTTGGTAGGAAGATTATTCCCCTGACACAAAAAAAGGGTCATTCAGAGCTTGTCCTGTGCCCTGTTGTACTGAAAGCAAGAGCAAAATATTCCTGCCTGCTGCTGGGCAAAGAGCTGCACCCTTCAGAGCTGAATCCAACCTCTCCTCCTCTTACCTGCTGAAGGGGCCTTGTCCTGTACTTGTTTTGTAGGTAAGAGCTTCTGCTAAGTTAGTAGAGATTTTTTCTGAGGATAATGGGCTCAAAAAATACTGAAATTCAATTTCCTTGAGTTCCAGCGTATTGAAGAAAGAGTTTGAGTCACAAGCAATCCCCTTTCAGCAACAGAACTTGGTTCCTGCTGCACTCGTTGCTGCATCAGTCCCAGTAATGATGTCACCCTCTCTTCTGCTGGCACGTAAGATACTTAATAAAAAGCGCAGGAGTGTTTTCATATCTTCCCTCCTAGGTACTGAATCTGGTGTGGTTTGACTCCTTCAGTGATTCAGTTTTAAAATGTACTGATAAAGGGACGTTTTTTGCTCCAAACAAAGCTGCCTGGGCTTGGCAGTCCCGATGTGTGGCTCAGTAAAGAAGCCAGGCAGCAGCTGAAGGACAATGAGCTGCTCGCTCCCACCATGGGAAAGGCAAGGTATGGTCAAGCTTGACTTGTGCTGTTACTTGAGGCTCTTCTTTGGGTTAGAGAGGCAATTTTTTCTCAGTGTTTGCTGCAAATATGTTTAAATTCACTCTGTTTTGGAGGCAAGTAGTCAATGCATCTGAAGTGCATACTTGACATATGCTTCTTTTCACATGCTGTCCTCCATTCGTTTCATGTAGCAGATGCTCAGTTTACCACTTTAAATGTATTCTTATTTACTAGAAATTATTTTAGAAAATAGCTGTTTGGAACTAAACATTTCCAGCCCTTCTTGTGGGTGCTGGGAGCGCCTTTTTGCAGCTGTCCTGGGTGGCTGCATGCAGATGTTGACAGGTTAATTTGCATTTGAAGAGCGGGATCCAGCAAGCTAAGCAAGGGTTTTTCTTCCCTGCCTCTGAAGGCAGTCACTGAAACACTCCTTGCCAAATCTAACCCTGATGCTACTCTTCTTAATTAACCAGAGCAACACCCAAGCTGAGTTTGGCTCCTTGTTAGCTGCCCATTTACTCCAGGGTTGAGTTAAGCCACCTGACCATGTAAAAGAAAGGCTCTTCTTCTGAAAACTGATTGTAGAACAGCGAAACACAAGGATGGCCCTAATTCACAGCAAGGCGGTGTGTACAAGCTGGTTTATCTGATTTCCACTACATTGTCCCATTGCCAGAAACTGCAGGTCCAAACCTTCCAGCTGAGGTTTCTGGTTTACCGGGCTGCTGCATACTACTAGTGTGTTACTAATGAGTAATGTTTTAGTAAAAAGGAAATCCTGCTAGCAAGAAAAATGTTCGGCTTGCACTGCTTGATCCCCCTTCCTGGAGAGTACTTCTGTTGTTGTAGTGGTAGTGGTGGTGTGGGGTTTTTTCCCCTCAAAATTAGATTGTATAAAGATTTTTAGCACGAAGACCCAAAGTTAGACTTCTGTCCCTCCCGTCAGTACAGAAGAAGGCAGAAGTCCTGATCCACAGCCATGCTGTCAGCCTCTAGAAGCTGGTGCTCCTGGTCTTTCATGCACTTGATCTGTTCACATTGACTCAAAGCACGATTTAGCAGAGACCAAAAGCTTTCATGCTGGAGCAGGGAGAAAAGCTGACATTCAAAGAGCTGTAGCCCTTTCACGATCAAGGTCCTTATACTTTGCTTCCTCTTCATTTTCTTTTCTTTCGTTTAGGTGTTACAAAACTGTCAAGGAAAGCTACTTCCAACAGGTATTAGAGCACTGAACTGAACCCGCAGAAACATGGGAAGGTGTAATTAAGGTTGTCTTTGGTTTTTTAACCTTCATTTCACCGCACTTCTGTGCTTGCCTGCCATGATCAGCTGTGGGTAGATGCTGGTCTCACTTCTCCCCCGTAGCTTGGATTTCAGCAATTTTCCAGTTTCTTCGTGCTGGTGTAACACAAGTTACAGCTGCACATCCCCCTGGTCAAGGCTGCTGTGAGGACAAAGTTTCCCACCTGAATGTTGGCAGTTTTGATGTCTACACGTAGGTATTATAATTGACACTGACAACATGTCGGACTCAGGCTGTGTTTTGGAGCATTCATGGCAAAAGTCTTATTGATCACAGTCAAGTACAAAGTAATTCGTCACACCAAGCGTGTGTGGGTGCGGTAGGAGAGGCTGCTGGCACACTGCGCTTCCTGAAAGAAAAGAGTTTCCTCCAGTCCATCGTTGGTATCACACATGAAGCTTTTCTTGTAGGTATTATTTTGTTTTCTATGTCAGAACTTATGGGGAAGGGATAGGAATGGAGAATGTTGCTGTTAGACAGGCATGATTCAGGTACCCATGGCGACATGAGATCCACTCCGCATTGTTACCAACACAAGAAGATTACCTGATACAAGAATAACTAAGAACAAAATGTTTGACCTTCAAGATTTTCTCATCTGTAAACATTTTAACTGTATAGCAATGCAACCCAGCTTGTCAACAACCAGAAATAAAAGAAAAATAAAGCTAATTTAAAACCCCACAGTGGCAGTGGAATAAATTCATACATTTATCATTTCAGAGGTTCCCATCACTCCTGCCTTGTTTCCTGGAAGGTTTAAATTATTAGGGTTGGTTTTTTGTTTTGTTTTTTTTTTTAATGTTATGTTTACTCTCCTAAGAATAGAATACAATTTACAGAAGCTCATATGGATGAAAAAGCATTTTCCTTTTGCACTGTTGCTTACAAAGTTAATGCACACAAGCCTGCACCTTCTAGCTTTTCAAAACTTCAATTCATACCATCACATTAATTAATTAAATATTCAGAAATTTATTTGGAAATCCTTAAAAGAAGACGGTTTATTACATGAGCTTTCACTTAAGAAGTACCGTGCGCCTCAGTGTTCGGTGCAAGATTTCATCTAGTTTTGCAGACCGGATCTGCCCCTTAAAGATTCTTCACAACACTTAAGCATGCTGCTGGTCCTACGAGTGCTGGAATTGCAGATGTTTGCATGAGAAAAGGTCCTTAAAGTGAGGAATTGCAGATGAGATTCTGAGCTTACCATAACAGCTGGAAAGAACATAGTAAACTGAGATTCAATATCTGCTGCTGTAGATCTCCCAGGTTTTCTGCTTCTGAGGCAGAAGGGTGATTGATTTTTAAGCAGAATTTTAACTTGCACAGACATGAATTATTTCTAGTGACTTGGTCAAAAATAGCAGTTTGAGCCTGACTCGCAGTGTCCTTACACAAGGCTGGAGAGGGACCAGGCAGCCTGCCCATGGCTGGGAACACAAAATTTCTGGTACACACCTGAACCAAATACCTCCGTGAGTCTGGCACTGCAAGCTGGGAACACGTTCTTGGTGTCTCTTGTCCCTCCCTGGACATGGGTCAGCAGGGAATGGCCAGAGTTTGGGGTCCGGACATCTCACTAAGGTCTGAGCCAGTAAGAGAGAGCCGTAGTTGGTTGCTGATAGAGGCTAATGGTGAAGTGCTGTCCCCTGAGAGCAGGGGAGCATCATGCTGCGTGACTCAGAGGCGCAGCTGAGTCACAGCCTCCTGTGGCTTCTCCTGTGATTGGAATGGGTTAGACAACGTATTCAAGATTGTGCTTGAAGTCACGATCCAAATCATTGTGTTCAGGCTTCTCATTTGCTTCACGGGGAGAAAGCATGTTGCACTTCTTGGAGAAGAAAAGGAGTCTGTGGTGCCGGAAAATCAGCTCTTGACTTTCCACTCGTGAGAGTGCTGCTGTTAGAAAAATAATCCAGCAAAAAACACCCTTAAAGTTCACAGGGCTGGCAGTGTCTCTGCTAGAGCCCCTCAGAAATCAGCAGAGGTACACCTGGTATTCACCAGGACATATCAGCTAAGATCGCCTGAGGCACGTGGAGCTGCTGTGTAAAAGCATTGATGTCTCATGAGGGTGCATCTCTCCTACTCGGGAGTACATCTGCAAGGGGGGTTAGGTGTTGCTATCCCCAAATGTAGAAACTCAACCTATAAACCCCAGCGTCCTGGACAATAAATGACACCGAAGAGCAGAACTTGGGAGGTGGACCCTAACAGTGGGTGGGCTGGCATCAGACCTCAGCTTTGCAAACCCACAGGGCTGGTGTTTGGGGCCGTGCTTATCCCAAAGGTTGGATGTCAAATTTATGGTCCCCTGGATGGAGTCGCAGCAGAGCCAGCATGTATCCTCTTTGGATGCTGGTGCTTTCCTTGCAGCACCGTTAGAGTTAAATGACGCGGCACATCCTCGGTCTCCAGTAGGTATTTGCTGGCACATAACCTGGTGAATCCAGTCTATGAGGCGTGAGTGATCTATAGTCACTAGGCAAACTTTCTCAAGAGCTTATTTAGGAGAGAAAGCCCTGACGCATCGGTAGCGCTGTGTGCAGGAGAGCTGTTGGAGCCGGTTGATATTTCGACATGACTGAGTATTTTTAGAGCCATCCTATGGTGCAGGATTTTAAACTTCCATTTCACAGCCCTTGAAACCTGGCAAACTTTCATTAACATTTGATGCGTTGAAGTCATGCAAGGTCTGGGGGGAAAGAGAGGAGAAGGAGGAAAAAGAAATACACCTTTCTGGAGTGGGTAGTTTGCAAAGTTGCTGTTAAGCTTAGAAAAAGCCTCCGATCCCTCCTTTTTGTCCTTTTAAAGTACCCAGACCATTCAGAGAGCACAGCTAGAATCCCAAGCCATGGCTGTGTGGGAGAGTCTTGCTTAATTAAAAGAGAACATGTTAAATACCTGGAGTCCCTCTGGCCCTTGGGGTGATTGAAGCACTTTCTAAGCAGAGAGCTTCCCACCTGAGAAGGATTATACCTCTCTTCTTCATCTGTCATTAGGCAATTCTGCTCATATAGGGCTCTTTGACCCATAAATCCCCAGATTTCTTAAAAGTCATTGCGTTTGCATCCTAGAAAGGAGAACTTGGGACATGGAGCAGCTAAAGGATTTGCTCCCAGTTCCCACTGCACGTGCTGCCATTTCTGCACAGCACAAAGTAAGGCTTTTCTACCCAAATTTCTATACGGTGAAAACACTCCTTCCCTGCTACAAGGCAGACTTTCAACTGGAAAATAAATTAACAGAAACTCTATTTTTTCCCCCATGTACACACACATACACACAGAGTCTCTTTGCACATAACCGAGGTTTTTCATAGGCTGAGGGAGTTGGAAGAAGAGATACATTTTTGTCTCCTTGGCAAAAATATATTGGCAGCATATCACTGAGTTGTAAAGATTGAGTAAGTACCAGAGTGCGGCCCCGTTAAGAGAAGCGGGTTTTGGAAAGCTGCCCTTTGGCTGCCCGTGCCTGTCTGCCAGGACCATTGCAGGGATACTGCCCTTGGGGGGAGTCTCTCCTTGTGGGACCCCAAACAACCCACACAAGCTTCTGTGGGGGAAGAGGAGTTTATAATACCTGGAAATGAGGAGCTGTCAGCTCTGCATCACTCCAGATGAAGTGTCTGAAGGGGAGAGGAGTTGTAAATCTCCCCTTGCGCATGGCACCATTCCCAGGCTGCCGGAGCTGCTGCCTGCCTCCCAAGCTGCGTACCTCTCCGGAGGTCTTGCCAAGGTGGTGACAAACTGGTCCTCTCCAGCTTTCAAAACTTAGGAGGAAATATGGTCCTCAAGATGCTGTTATACAAGGGCAGGGAGAAAGATGAAGGACTGATGAGGGAGGGTTGTGAGGGAATCAGTGGCACAACAGCTGGGCATGCAGGCACCTGCCCTTTGTCCAGTCTTCCCAGAAAAAGGAAAATTTCTTGGTTTTCTCCAGTTGTAAACATTCCTGGACACTTCCATGCCATCGTAGAACAGCAAAAAGCAGTAAGCAGTTCTGGTTACAGTGGAAGATGTGTCTGATGATGATGAGGGCTGGGACTGTCAGATACATTATTTAAAACAATTCTATTTCTGAGATTGGATTGTTCAAAGCTGCCACACCATTATCCTTCCCCAGTGCAGGTAGAGAGATTTCATAGTAAAATGCAATTCTGAAATGCTGGAAGTAAACTCTCAAATCTCAACAATGAAATATTTATGCATCTGTGCTTTAGTGCATTGTAATTTTGCATGATATGCTTTGCTTTTCAAGACTGACTAGATTAAGGCACTTCTGATTCATTAAATGCATTTTCCCAAATGCTGTTTCTACAAATATTGTTGGGCTGTTGTGTTTAGTTGTATTTATTAGCTGGTGTAACAAGGAGGTTAAATCTTCCATAAACCTGAGAAGAACCCACTTAAATGTGTTGCTCTGAATCTCAGCACAGAAGAAAACAGTTCTAATGAATAATTAAAGCTTAAAGAGGTCATGCTGCTTTCGGAGTCTCATTTTTATTTGTCACTGCTTAGTTTGCATTAGGAAATAGGAAGTTTCAGGTGCAGGAGCCAAATGAAATCTCTTCTTCATGTGCTCATTTAAGCAGATCTATTTAGTAGTAATCTCCATTTTAATGTATTAAGTCATTTGGTAACTGTAATAATTTAAACCAGTCCTGGGAATTACAAGTTTCAGGCTCTTGATTTTCATCAGGCAATGGCTTTGTGCATCCCCCTTGCCTTCTGTCAGCAGCACGAGCATCAACTCTTCAGGCAGGCAGGGCTGTGGATGCAGGCAGAGCTGCTCAGGGAGGACCCAAGTCGCCATCTGGTCCTTGTCTCCGCAGGCACCACCAATCTGCCAAGCTCCTGCTCTCCTCCTAGGCCCTCTCCTCACCTCCGGCCACCCACTGCCCACCCTTCCCGTCTCCTCCTCCTCAGCTCTTTCCCTCCCACATTTTTCCAAGCTTCCTTTCCTCCTCCCGTGTGAACTGTCTCCCAATCCTCTCTGCGCTTCCTCAAAGCGCTTCTTTTCCTCCTCATTTTTTACATTGCTCTCTGCCTTCCCAAGGTTAGAGATTAGCCCAAGTATTAAACAAGAGAACACATACCACTCTCATCTCTCCATCTCTCCTCCTGAAGTGTCTTTTCCGCTAATACATCATGCAGATGATTTTTGAAACCTTTGCCTTGCATTTCCCAAATCCAGCCATTAGCAGAGTTTGGCAGTTGCACCCCTTTCTCCTAACCTTTGGATGTCCTGTTGTCATCTGCCTGGTTTCAGTCCCGCATCACTGATTGTGAATGATCAATCTCTAGAGGTTTAGCTTCTATGTATAACTCAACAAGCTGGCGTAGAAGTGAGGAAGACATACTCCAAATTGAATGCAGATCCAGCTCAAGGTCACTGCATTAGGAAGACAGACATATTGCAAGCATTCTGCTCAATTAAGATGATTTATGGAGTCAAATTTCCCTATTGCTTCTTCAATATCCAACTGTTTTTCTAAATGCCATCATCTTGCGATTAATCACTGTGGACTGAAGAGACATGGAACCATTACAAGATTTCAGGAGTGTCCAAATATCCTGCCTGTTCCTAATCTGTTAACTAGTGAGTTCATGTATTATTACTACTTTCCAGTGTAACTCTTGCTTTTTTTTCTACAAAAAACCCCCAACCATGTGGTGTATGAATGAGCCAAAAAAGGTTTACAGAGAAACAGTGTAGTTCGAGATGTCAGGTTAGACACATTCCTTGCTATTAGAGCAGATAATAATTCATTTTAAGCAGAGAGGTCATTACCTTGCTGTTGCCTTGTAAGCTTCTGCTACACCAAGACATCTCACAAGTAGTATCAAATATATGAACCATTTTTCTACTGTCTAGATCTGGAGACTTTATTCAGTACAGAAGAAGAGATCTTGTGCATGTTACCCACACATCCTTGGGGGTTACCTAGGTCTTCATTCTGGAGAGCTGTTTCTTAAACTTTACACTACTGTATGACAACTGCAAACCTTGCCTGTTGTGAAATGAGGATGTTTCGGGAATTTGAAAAATAGCACTTCAAGGGAGTCTAAAGGTGGGAATTAAGAATGAGAAGGCAATAGCTCAATACTGCACATTGGTGAAAGTTGAAGTGGCAGAAGATAAAGGGGACAAAGCATCACACATTGTCATGGGTGTGTTTCATCTAGCTCAAGAGCCGTATCCATTCCCCAGATGTGACCGTGACTATGTCTCAAGTCATAAACTCAGCAGGGACTGTGAAGAGATATGAATGTCCATTTCCTTACATTTCCTCCCCCAGGTAGTGAAGAGCGATGATACAGGCTTTATAGACATGCTGTGATCAAGAGAGGTGAAACAATCAATCCCTGGTTGATCACCATGTTAATGAGGGAGAACTGATGACTTACTGAAGTAAGGGAAACCAGATGGATAAAACCCAAACTATACCTTAAGGGAAACTTGATTCCAATTGTGCCAACACAGGAAAAAAGGCAGAGTTTGACAAAGTGAAAATAAACAGAATTTGTCATTTTGCAGCATATGAACACTTCATCAGACAAAATGACTATCTTCTCAAAATTGCATCCAGTACAATTTGGCATTTCAGCCCTCTCATAATGATTGATGGACTGGCAGGAATCTGACTGAATGATCAGTCTTTGTACCAGTGAATGTATGTCAGGATCAAGAATATTGGGGGAGGACAGTAAGTGGTCCAAATCAAGATATACTCGAATCCTGGCTAGCATGCAGGCCACCACAGCTTTTTTCCCACTGCTCTCTGAGATATTGGAGTGATGATGGCCACTGGGTAGTTACAGTTTTGAAGGCATTAGTCTCTTTGTGCCAAAACCACTGTTGGGTACTAAAGTACCTCTTGAAATGAAGACATTTCTGAACAGAATGTAAGAGCTGGAAACTCACTGGAGAATGACTTTCAGTTCAAAACTCTGAAGGGTGAAGCTGCTCACCTGAGAAGCCAAAACCAACTCCGCAGCTGGTGTTAGACCTATTTCAGTTAAGGTAGAAAAAACAACTACAGAACTCTAATGGAGGTTTATATCTGAGCTCCAAATGAATCTTAAAAGGATGAGGATGATTTTATCAGCCACCTAGAAACAGCTTTGGCAGAGAAAAACATGGAAATGAGTGGAGAGACAAACTTCTGGGCTGCTGGGATAAAGGACTGCGGCATGAGATGCAGGACGAGACGAGGTGTGAAGGCAGAACACAGCAAGCGTGGGCTGGGATGGTGGATAGAAAAGCAGACACAGGAAAGTGAGTTAACAACCCCATGACAACCAGAAACGTTGACAGTCTCTTGGGACTGAGCCAGGCATGGAACGCTCACCATGGCAGGGCTAACTTAGCTCTGACTTGAAAATGTTCCTCAAGCAGCATTGCCAACATTGCCCCCCAAAAATCATGTCATACCCAGGTTGAGGAATTGCCTTTACTTCCCTATGGAGGTGATTTGCAAAATGCAAGCTGAACATCGAGACTGGAAGTATGTCAGTGTTTCTTCTTAGAAAACATGGAATCATTCCTTCAACAAGCTCCATGAAAAGGAGCAATAAAAAAGACTTAAATAAGCCACAGAACCTCCCTGAAATTCCCCCCACATTACCATCCAAGGAGCAGCACAGAAGGGCATGGTTAACAAAGAGCAAATTACAAATGGTAGTAGGAAGAGCATCAGCTGTGCACAGAGGGGCTATGGTGGGTGCCTGAGCAGTGGAACATTGCAGCACGCTGCTTTACCTGCGCTTTGGCTCAGGAAGGGCAGCTGGGAAAGGGAGAGGACCATTGCTGAGTAACCTCGATCATGAATTCCATGGCTAAAATGCTGGATTATGAGAGGAACATTTGAAGAAAATGGAAATTATGCAGCTCAAAACAACATGTAACATACAATCGACTCTTACTTACTTTGCTGCTGTCCTACATTTCCCTATTGGTATTCACTGTGATAGGACAAGGACGCTTAGTACTTTTGGCAGTGGTTTTGTAATGACTGAAGAGAATTCAAAGGACAGCAGCCAGACACTGTGATGTGTTTTATTAGCTCCCAGATGTGCCGGTGAGGTGAACCTTCAGGAAATACGTTTCACTGCCATGGATTTTCTAGCACCACTCAAGGTCTCAAATAAAATCTCATCGTGGAACAAAAGGCTGTCATAGAATTTTAAAGTTGTCTTTGGCAAAACATCTTTTCTGCATCTGTTCCTTTCTTACAAAGAAATACAAATGCACAACATCTTTGATGATATTTGCCCAGCTGAAGACAGAAGGTCAGCTGCTGAGGCTGTGTATACCCACGTGAATTATAAATGACTGAGCCTCCGTAGGCATTTCGCTGAGTGCCTTCTGGTGTAGGTGATTCAGAATCTGGAGATGCTTTACCAGGCTGCACAAAATAGCACTCAGGTGTTAGGTCTTGGATTGCAGCTTGCTAAAATAATACTGTTCAGAGAGTAAAATTATTCAAGCCTGAGTTAGAAGTCACCATCCAACAGCAGATTTCTTCACCCTCTAAGGGAGATAAGTTCTTCTATGTGGCCAACTTCTTGGGGCAATGGCAAGCATCCACTGGTATCTGGAGGAGATCAGCTAAGGCACCACGTCCGGGCCACAGGAAACTCAAGAGTATTAGAAAAGGGTGGGTCATGACACAAAGGTCAAACTGCCCAAGCAGGAACCTCAGTGATCGCTATTTATGGCTGTGAAATTGGCACTGAGGAAAGTGGAGATGGATCTTCTGCAATGCGGAGCATGGGCTCTGCTACAGTTTGAGACCGATGTAGGAAAAAAGCTGTGCAAGGAATAGAGTAACATAACCTTCATTCTGCAGGGATATGGTGAAAGGAGAAGCTGTGAGCTGCCTCTGCTTCCAACAGAGAGGGCTTTGTGGAGGAGCACAAGGAGACGCTGCAGACAGCAAAAGAAAATCAGATCAGTTATTGCCACCATACAGGCAAGTTGGGGAAAGCAGATTATGATATCCTAAAATAAATACTTGAGAGTAGTGGTATGATAAATACAGGAGGGAGCATTAACTACTATACAAAGGTAAGAGAAGAAGTAGAGTGAGGTTAATGGTGGGACTGAGCACGTCAAATGACAAGATCAACTGAGACCTACTCTAGAGAAAACGTGCTTTTGCCAGACTTGAGGGAAATCATGAGCACTAAATAAAGGCCAGGGTGAGAGCGGAGCGCGATGCCCTGCCAACACCAGCTCATTTGCAAGCATGTGGGCAGAAGCAGCTGTGAGCTGCTCCAGCGGGCATCTCCTCCAGCGCCTGGGCGGTCTGAGGCCTCATGAGGTATTAAACACACCGGGAAGGTGTTTTGCATTTAAAAACATTACAGAGGAGCAAGATGGAGCAGGCAGCAAAAGTGGCTGGTGGTTACTCACGTGGCATCAAGGGGAGTGATGAAAAGCTCTGAGCAGCGGAGGGTCTGTAGGCAGTGGAGGAGGAGGACTGGAAAAGGGGGAAATTCGTGTCACAGCAGAAGATAAGAAAATAAGAGACTCGAGGAGGAGTTTTGCTTTGCCCACCAGACAATTGAAAATAGATCAAAAGAAGAACCCAAAGGGTTTGTTAGAGCTGACAGCTCCTAAGGAAGAAAGTGGGGCAAATTTCATACATTTCAATATTTTAAAATAATTTTCTTTTTGCCCAGGAAGTAAAAGGGGAGCAAACAAAGGGAGAAGACCAGATTCTGATATCACTGTTACTGGGTGAGACAGATTTAAGTCCTCTCCACTGAAATCAGAATCTGGCTTGTAAGTAGGCAGCTCAGCTCCTCTCATTGAGAAACAAGTGAATTCTGAATTACGGGGTGAAAGACGGAGAAAGACGGCAAGGACTTTTATGGGGGAAAATAAAATATTATTGTCTCACTGTCTCAACACCTGTAATGAAACGTCATAAAGATTTAGGATAAATTCCTTTTAAAGCCTCAGCTGAGCTGAATTTGCTCTCACTTGGCCATGCCGTGCACGGACAACTAGTGCTGCTCAGCTGGCTTATGGCACCGTGCTAGCCCACAGTCATGGGAACGGACTTCTAATCTTTTTAGATCCTAAGCATTTTCTGAAAACAAGACCTACTCTGGCAAAAGTATGACAATAACCCCAGGTACTAGCAGTGCTCTTCATCAAATTCACCTTCAGGATCAAACAAAAAATACAAATTGTCATTATGGACAAATATTTCCTGGATTGGCAGGACTTTGGGGGTATCAGACAACATCTGTCTCAAAAACAACCTATGATTTAAAGTTTCCAGCTTCACAAGGCTCTCACAACTGCCAAACTTTTTGCAAAGGCAGACACCAAATAAATGTGTATTTAACTTCATGCGATTTCTTTCTCTGCTGGCTCCATCCACTGTGGCGCCGAAGGCGGCATTACAGCAGCAATGTGGGGTAGCAAATTCCCATGGGGTGTGTTTGCACATGCCCTGCATCAATACTTCATGATGTCTTTTATAATGACAGCATTAAACGTTCTCTGGCAGAGGCTCACAGGATCTGTGCTCATCCAAGTAACTTAAGGACAGACTTGTGACACTCAGCAAACAGCAGGAGTCAAATAATCGAACTCAGGACAATTTAGCATAGAAAGTGCCAAGTTAAAGAAAAATACTTAGGTACTGTTCCTTGTGGCTTGAGTGGAGAGCTCAGGACCATAGCAGTCCCTGATTGACCATCAGCACCACAAAGCAGGTTTTGAAAGTAAACAGAGGTGCACCACTCATTCCTCTTCTCAAGGGTTATTTTATGACGAGAGAAATGAAGAGAAAAGAACGTTAACATGACAGCTGCCTTCACTGTTGTGTGTCAATCCAGTGAGACAGGGAAGTTGTACTGGTGGAAAATCAAAGAAATGAACACAGGGCACAGATAGACTCTGTGCTATAAATTTTGCGAAGAGGAACATTTTTTGGCATGTCTGATCTCCTTTGCTCACTATTGCTCAAATCACACAGCAAAGGATTTCAGAACTTGTCAGCAGAGAAATCTTCCTAAGGAAAAAAATATGTAACTGTTTCTCTTCTCTGCTGGCAGAGTCCAACGCTGACACGCTCCCACTCACTATAAATAGAGGTTCTCCACTGCTGTCCAAGGGAAGTGCAAAGCCATGCCATTAAGGAGACCCAGTCCCACATGGCATGCTCAGATGGACACTGTGTTCAGGCAACTTCTGTCACAACAGCCCCATTCTGCATGTGACGCTCTTCTTGTTGTCTGTGATATTACCTGTCAAGTCAGCCTTCTTTGGGCTGATACGTTCAGAAAACTTGTTATTTAATCATTCAGATATTCAAGTGTCTCAGTAAGTCAGGCTAATGGTTGGCTCTGGAACTGAAGCACAGCATTTAATCATGGAATAGATGCAACAAGCAGAACATTTGGGCCAAATTTCCCATGGTTCCTTACTTAATTGCCTTGTTTTTAATACACAGTCAGCTCCTTGCAACTTATATTCCCTGTATCTGCAAGCACTTGCTGTCAGATGATCTTAAAAATATTTCTTTCCACGTCTTCATGTCATCCCAGAAGATTCACATTTGCCAGAAAGAAATCAGCTGGTTAGTGGGATTTTAGGCTGGACAATTACAGAGCGTATTTACCTGCCCACAGGTAATTGTTGCAGCCATGTTACCACTTCTGCAGCTGCCATTCACAGCACTCATTCCACCAGTATATACCCCCTCAGGAGAAAACCCTGCTTAACTCTATTAATACTGTACATGTGTAGCTCAAGAGCTACAAGAATGTGGCATGTTGGCAGGGGAGAGTTTGGTCCAAGGAGGTCACGAATGTCTAGTGTCCGATGAGAAAACAAGAAAGGCTTCTCAACCAAGTCCCAAACCCAATGTTTTACAGCATAGACTCACCAACAAGGGCGGGCAACAGGTCTGACGTATGAAATAATTAATAAAGCAATAGCTCTGCAGAAGCTGTTGATGGAGAAGGAGCAGCGTCTTGATACATCCATCCTCATGTGTCTCCCACTGCTATCAGATATCGCCTCCCATAAGCCTGTGCTCAGAGCAAGGAGATGAAAATTGCTATTGACAGAAGTACCCTGCAGACAAGGTCTTCTGCTGCAAAGCTGCTAGCGTCTTGCATGGCGGAAACCTATTTTAAATGACAAGAGAACAGAAATGTTGTGGAAAGGTCTTGTTGTATGTAGGTTTCAGGATTAGGACAGGGAGAAAACAAAAGTAAAGACTTCCTTGGCAAAATATTGTCAGATATTTAAGTGTTCCATGTTCCAGTGCTGATTTATGCAAACACTTCCAGAGCATCAGGGAGTGTTGTCATTGATAAATGCTAACCAGGAGAAATGGCTGTTCCAAAGACATGGCCAATGGTATGGCCAACAACATCATCACATAATGCGTGGCCACAAACTAAGTTAACAGGCATTTGCATCCTGCGGCATCAACCATCACTCTCAGTCATCAAAAAATAACCCCCCAGTGAACAATTCTGCAATGGTACAGGCAAGATTATTACAGGATTATTTGAGAAAGCGCAATGAGAGGATACCATGACATTAGACGTTGGGATTTCTGCTTTGATTTATTGTTGAAAACCCCATGTGCTTTGAGATCTCAAACCCCCAAACAAAAGCTTAATCTTCACTTAAGCACTACAATTCTTTCCGTTATCACATTACCTGAGTACATCACACTCTAATTATAGTTACCTGAACAACACTTGGTGAGATTGGGAAGTACTAACCTTGTCGGAGAAGCCCTTGAACACAGAGTAAAACCGAGTTGAAAGCGATTTTTATCTTTTAAATGTCAGCTAAGTGCGCTGCAACCAGTGGGAAAAAATAATGTCCTTACACCATCAGCAACACTTTACAAAATTTGCCTCTTCATGATAATTAACCAAGGTCCTGATGTCCTGGCTCAAAATTCAGAGCAAAGTTTTTATTATGAGGAAAAAAGTGCATTATAATATTTATATTTCTAAAAGCATCATTTAAAATGTATCAGTAATCATTCAAAGAAAGGAGTCATACTTCCAGAGTCTCAGTGGGATATTATATCTTACTCTCAAGAGGTATCCAGAAGTGCTTCTCAGTATTTTAGTATCTGTTAGGCAGTGATTGCAGTTTATTTATCTCTCTCCAGTGGGTACAGAAGTAGAACTTAAATACTCCCATCTTCCTCTCCAAAGTATGTAAGTGACTGTATCCTGAGACTCAAGCAAAGAAAAAACACCTCTCTTCACATCACATCCTGTTGTGGAAAACAGCCCATGTGGGCTCTACTGAGCATGGGCCAGTGGCCACGTTTGTCTGCATGTTTCTTCAAGGCATCCTCTGTGAAGCCTTTGAGAAGAGCTTCAAGAAGCTCAGGCCCTCTGCAGATGCTGTAGCGTAGTTGCTACTGAATTTAGTTGAGGTGTTTCCTTTCCTGCCATCTCTTCTGTTTCATGGCTTATATTCTGTTGCATCGCTTTACACACTAGGGCATAGAGCCAGATATTTCATCAAATCTCACGTTTGTTTTGGTTTTGTATTTTATATTTAAGTACAAGTCAGATTCTGCTGTTGTGTTTTTAAAGGTGACCACTGCTTCAGTAGCTGCCATCCAGCTAAGGTTTAATTTTCTCAAATCTTGAGTTTCAAAGTCCATCATTATGAAACAAAAGAACACCACATAACATTGCAGTTCCTAGCAAGACTTTGTTTCCGATACTCTGTAGATTAAAAGAGCCCTCAATACCCTGTAGATCACCAGGGTTCTTGATAGTTCTTCAAGGCTCACTGAGAGTTTAATAAGCTGCTGCTGAGTTATAGGACACCTGTTAAGTTTATGGGAAAAATTAGCCAGTCTGCTGCTGTTATTAGCTATCAAATACTACAGACACTAGAGAGGACTCTGAACCAGTATCTGTGATCTGAACTAGAGCAAAAATATAAGGAAGAATATTTTGGTTTCCCAAGCTTTGATACAGGCCCAAATTTCACAGTCATCTGCTATTTCTATGAAGAGTTGGACAGAATGACCCATTGCAGTATTCCCAAAACATGGAAGTAGAAGGAAACCCTCAAGCTAGTCTAGAATTTTCTGTTTGGGGTCAATTATCCTCTTTTTTCACCTTTGCTGGAATTGCTAATAGACTTTTGCATGAAAGGCTCTAGGAAATTAAGGTCTCCAACCATAAAAGAGCAAAAGCCCAGACACCGCTAATGCCCACACATCATCCTGCATTTCAGTCCTGTGGTGGAAGGGATAGCTTCATGGCCTCCACGTAAGAGAAAGTTCTGCTGAGGGCCCCATTTCATTCACAATTTTAATAATGTAAGACCATTTTACAGAGGCCAAACCCCTCCATCAGTCCATCAGTGCTGCCAACACAAGAGGCTTGGGGAACATTTCAGTCTTGCAGACTTCTTGTCTCCTGAGTTTCTGGAAGTGAGACATTTGTGTGGGCTGTCACCCCTGTCCGTGGTCTGTGACTGGACAAGTTCACAAAGCAGCTTTTTGGTGAGCAGAACTCTCTCCTTCATGCCTGCTTGCACAGCAGTTGTGGGAGCCCAGTTACCTGTGATACTTCTACTTTATTATCAGCTCTGGATAAATTTAACCAGCTACCTTAAAAGTTATTGGAGAAGTACATTCAGACCGAGAGATGGCCCCGCTTATACACACACAAGCACAGAGTCATTGAAAAGCCTATTCCTCTAGGAAATTAGGGTGTGAAGATTATTTAGATTTTTTTCTTTAATGAATAGGAGAGCATAAAACTCATACTCTGAATGTATTTCCTCTAAATTGGCACAACATAATGAAGAGACTCAAAGAAATGACCATCCAGTCTCAGAGGCCCTGTTATGCTGGGAGTGATTTAGTTTCATTGCATGAACTGCCATAAAAATAAGCACTGGGATCTTTAAAAATCTGAATTTTGGATTGCTTTGCTGGAGAGCCATCAGGAGCAGCAAACCAGCTGATGACAACAGAGGGATGCACGGGCAAGCATGCTCAACAGGAGCAGTCCCAGCTGAAGTGCTCTCATCCGCCTGGCAGACAGGGCAGGTGTGTTGCTTCCAAATGTGACGTGGGCCACGTGCTCCATGTACACAGCCTTTGAAGTGCTGCGCAGAGAAAGCCCAAGCCCTTACCGCAATTAGAGTAGGTACATCATTTACTGGAAGAATTAAATGCACTATAGGAGCAAACCTGCAGTTGACACTCAGAGGGTGCAATTGAAATCCTCCAGATTAGTAATTCTTTTGAGATCTTTGTAATCATTGGTAACAGGTAGTGAAATAAATCCACATCTATATCCTACAGACTGCAGCTGTGCTTCTGTTAAAGTAGTATTAACTGATGGGTTTTAAATCCTTCTGCCAGCTCAAGCTGTAAGCACCAAAACTCCTGTGCAGAAGATAACTCATCCTGGGTGATGTATGTTCCCGAGCACGAAAGCGCTGGTTAATGAATAATGAAAGCACCAAGGCAGAATCACACCTCAGGGCTTCACTCCTGCAGTGAGCTCTCTGGGGAGAGGTGCCTGTGCAGCTCACTGTGCAACAGCTTCCTGGCTGCAGCTAGGCCTGGAAAACTCTGAGAGAAAATTGTTCATCTGGCTAAAGCTTTACATTCGTATTTTGTACTAAGTGCTGAGCGAGGGGTTCATCTGTCTGACTCTGGTGTTGTTCCTTCAGGTATCAGGAGTGCATACTCATGCCCTGACTTACTGCACAGGTTCCCAGTTAACTAAACAAATATACTGTTAAAAGCTGAGTCAACTTTGAGGGGAGCATACAGGTTTAAATTGCAGCAGGAAGAGATTTGTGGACCCGTTTTCCAAGCCTAGAGAGTAATTGAAGTGGCCTCAGACAGTTCAACATTTACCAGCAGTGATAAGGGAAGCCAAGACTTCATTGGGGGTGAGACAGGAGGGGTGATGGGCACCAGATTGCCACTTGGCTTTGCTGGGGAGCCCCAGCCGTGGAGCAGGGCTCCAAACTGACACTAGCTCTAGGAGCGAAATGAAGCTTTGCAAACTTGGCACACTCGTAAGATAAGCCTGATGCTGATAAGAGAGAGATTAAAAACCTCAAGGGAACAATATTAGTGGCAATCTGAAGAAAAGAGCCCAGGAATCCTGGAATTCTGGCTCTTCCTTCCTTCAGCAAGGCTTCAGCCCAGCCAGCCCAGAATTCGTGACCTTAGATGGTTTCTTGATGACATAAAAAAAAAATAAAAGAAATATCAATGACCAATCCTGCAGGAGAATAATTTACTTATACAGCCTGGGAGGAAAAGGAAATAAAGCAGAGCTGGCAGCAGCACCATTACCTATTTCTTATGTGCTATCTTTGCTTTGTTTTGTTTTAGGAATCTACAAAGGACATTGCTTCCAAATCAACCACTTCCCTGAAGACAATGACTATGACCATGACAGCTCAGAATACCTTCTTCGTAAGTGAAAAGTAATACCCAATACACAGAGTTAGCAGACATGGCCAGAGAGACTTTCCTGGGTTTCTATTCTGTAGAGGGCAATCCAAGTCTATTCATTGCCAGAGACTGGCCCAAACTGGGTGGCACAGAGCAGTGGTGATGTATGTCCAGCTGACACAACCACGACCCTTGGGGACCCCCATTTCAAGGATTTCTGTCAGCCAGGGAATGTGGCGCCCGTTCTTCAAAATTTATATGGAAAATTTGCAAATGAAAACTAGAGCTATCATTCCCAGGTCAGCGAGGATATTTTACACAGGGGGTATTTATTTGAATGGTGCATCAAAACAGGTTTGAGAAGTGGGTTCCAGCCCATTAGGAAGCTTTTCCTAGCGCTTAAACGCAACCCTTATGCAAGCCTCATCCGTTGCAGCTGCTGAGCCGCCTCCCCCTGCAGTGAAATCAGTGCATTGTAGGAAGGAAGCAGAAATTTCAGCAACTAACAGAAAATCTGAGCACGAACATGGGCTGTGGCTTCCCTGCATGGAGAGCCAGCCACTGCTGCTCTGTCCTGGGCTGCAGTCTGCCAAAGAAGTCATTTCACCACCAACTCAGTGCTTGAAATAAGGGCAATCGTTTAATCTCCTCCAGGTGACCCTTTGCTCAGCTGGTAGGAAGTCTTGGAACCTGGGCGTGAAACTTCACAAATCCTGCAAAGTTTAAGTTTTATTTCCCTTTCCCCAGAGGCTGCCTTGCCTAGTTATTCCTTTTGAACACAAGAGCTGACCAGCCAAGCTGAAAGCTGTACCCTTTACCAGAGAAAGAAACTGCAGTTCACAAGGTGCTGGGAAAGCTGCAGGGAGCAATGAATGCTGCTACTGCTGCCCGATACACCCGGCAAAGCAAAACACTCCTCAAACACTACCTGAAACACCGCTTAGAGAACCACTCTGCCCTTCTGCTCACTACTGAGAAACAACTTCTAGTTGCTAAGACAAGAAGAAAGAAAAAAGAACTCTGGAAAGTATGCTTTACGAGAAAACCTGGATCTTTTTTCATCTTTACTCTTGTCAATTTAGATCAATCACAGCGCTTGGGTGACATGATTTCAGCGCTCAGGCGAAGGCAAGCTAGAGAGTGTGAGCACAGCTGCATTTATCTTTCATACAAAGCCTTGGAACTAATGTTAAATTGATGCCAAGTCAGCTTTAGGAAAGAAACATCATTAGTAAAAGAATTGTAAAGGAAGGAGGAATTAAGTAGCATCTTGATAAAAGCGTATTATGCGTTCTTTATTTGGAGAAAAGGGAGAACTGGGAAAAACAGTCTACAGATCTGCAGTAAAACATGAGATTGGTAAATTGTTTGTAAGCATACTTGTGACGAGTGTTCTTAAAAGCTGTTTTCAAAAGCAACCAAGTACAGACTTTAAAAACAAGTTGGTCCAACACTTTACATCTTCTGCAAAATCAGTCTCCAGCCGCTCCCCCACAGAAGAGCGCTCACCCTCACGGAGTCTGCACAGGTAACAGGGCTCCTCTGCTTTACCTTAGGTAAGAAAAACTGCAGCTCCATTTAAAATGTATCTGGTTGACTTTGAGATTACTGAAGGGTTACATACCTAAATCCAGAAGAGATGGACTCATACGGATGTTTAATAGGGACCAAAGTGTTGTCTAAGACGAGGATGTTTGCATCCTGTTCCAAGGTAGATGCAGGACCTTTTGTCTCATTTTTGCCCTCTGTGCAACATCTTCGCAGTCTGTGCTCTCTGCATCATTCACCATGATCTTTAGTCATTTCCTGGCACGAGTTCCTCAGAGGGCCATGTTGGAGGTAACCCTTATTTCTCCTATCTGACTTAGATGAAGGCACCAATTCTGTGCGCATCTTGTGCTCCTGAAAGAGCAGCATGAGAGGTCTCAGCTTGCTCCACAGTGACCAATCATGGTGCATTATGGTTAGCAGAATCAAGCCCTCATTCAAAACCCCATTAAAATTAGTGAAAATGTTACTGATTTTAGGAGACTTTGGTCCAGGGTATGTGTAGGAGCAGGAGTTTGGATTTTGCCCTTTGCCATTCAGGTTTCTCCCTGCAAAACCAAGCAAATGACAGCCACAGTGACAACCAACAGATGCAAAGGAGCTCAAATGACCCCTCCTGTTGAAGCCTTCTTGTGACAACACACACCAGTCTGTCTGTCTGAAAAATATCCCATTCCCATGCCTGTGCAGAGCCCCAGCAAGGGGCAGAGCTTTTGGTGCCCACACAATCCCCAGGGATGCTGCCTGCATCACCTAGCTGGGCACGTGTGCGCCAGCTTCCTTCCTCTCCTGCGTTTCTGCAGGCACGCACAAACCAAGCTGCTCCTGTCCAGCCTTGCACGGAGCACTTGCTCCTCTCCCTTCCCAGAAACAGGGATTTCAGCCACGCTCATCCGCACTGCACGCCTAAGAACATCAGGGCTCAGCTGCAAATGTGCAGCCATGAGGAGGGGGACTGGGGACCCCATTTCAGGGGCACATCAACACTTCCATTGCACTTCTCCCCCGTATGCTCCAGCATCCCCTTTGTAAAGCCATTTGCTTGGGGCTCGCAGCCCCGGGGGGGAGGAGCAGCACAGCAAGCTGCAGCTTCACCAAAGGAGGTGTCAGAATGCATAGCGGTGCAGAGCAGCCGATGCAAACAGACAGGACGGTAAACAAGAAAAAAAAAAAAAAAGCAAGGGAGAAAGCAAAAACCAGATTGCCTTAATGTTTTTTGATGTGCTGTCATTTTATTACCAGTATCAGGAGACATATGTAAATTCTGCATGGTACCTATGAGCTTCCTTTTAAATTTCAGAGCTAAAAGTACACATAGTAGGAAAAAATATGCTGTAGAGTTCTACAGGAAGAGAACACTGTGTGCTTTGTTTGTCTTCACATTAATTATCTACTATAGAAAAATTACCTCTGGAGATAGATGGTGTTTTGAGCAACCTGGTCTAGAGGAAGGTGTCCCTGCCCATGGCAGGGGGACTGGAACTAGATGATCTTTAAGGTTCTTTTCAACCCAAACCATTCTGTGACTCTTGCTACAACAACCCACTCCTTATATGTGGCATGTCTGGCAAGTTTCTTCTGGTGATATTACTGAAGCATTTTAGGAAAGCTCTTTGATTTAATTGAAATAATTTTAAACAGCATGACCATGAAATATAGGAAACAACAACCAGAAAGGGTGGGCCACTGTAGATTTTAAGCCTGTGCTGCCTTTTGCCAGGGCACTGACAGACAGCCAGTAATTTGTGGTGCCTGCATGTCCAGCAGCACAGAGACTGACGCTGAATCTTTTTCTGATAATTGATCCTAAGAACTGCCCCAAAAGTCACAGCACTGTTACTTCATCCCACACACGTGAGGATACACCCAGGACAACAGAATGGTCTCTTGGCACTCAACAGGCTTTGATTAGAGGCCTTACACCCGCATTACTTGGATTTGCCAGTTGCAAGACGCTGTCTGAATAGCAATGCACCCAGCTGAATTGGGTTTAGAGCCGGTTAGAAAATGTCCCATCTATAAAGGACACGTGCAGTGACATTGCCAGTTTTGGAAGGAAATAGACTCATCTCACTGTTGCAGCATGATACAGGCCTGAGCTTCCCAGGCAGGGGCTGTCTTTTTTATTTTATGTTTGCACCATCCTAATACAGGCTGGGCCTGTAGCCGGGGCTCCCGGGGGCTTCACAGCACACACAAAAGCAATGCTATTATTAAATGCCTGGTCCTGTCCCTTTTGCACTCAGTGGGGGTTTTGCCACCAGTTACCAGGGAAATCATTAGGAAGCAATTCACTAAATTGGGAACATCATGGCCATCAAAAGTAAAATGAGAAAGCATCAGCTGGAACATCTGGCTGTTTCTCCTCAGGAAATGGGCGACACTCACTGTGCATGTCAGCCAGGAAGATGGCACCCGGGAGAGACCACATCGCTAATGGCACCGCGTCAGCAGATTGGTCCAGATGGCGTTTTCTCTTCTTCATCAACTCAGCCCTGGGGGTGTCCGTGTCCTCCCAGTGTGCTGTGGGGTTTCCACCCCTCTGTGACAGCAGCCTCTGGCCCCGGCTCACCTTAGGCAGCCCTGTGTCCCAGCACCCACTCACCCTGCCTGGACTCCTTACCACACCTTTGCCTTTCCACAGTCCCCGGCCTTGGGACAATCCCATTTTCCACAGTAGCATTCAGCATCTTATCTCCCCTGCTTCAGAAAAATTCTCTCTCTCTAGCAGTATAACTCAGTTCCTCGCCATGCCTTTCAGGAACGCCTACCAGGTTTTTCCCCTTTGGTTTTTACCAGACAGACATCTATCTTGTGCTTGTTTATTTTTTCTCAGCCCTTTTTTTCCCCCCACTACCACTTCCCTTTTGATTGCTGCTTAGTCTTGTAGTGACCTGACTTTGAAAGCTGGCTTGAAGTGGTGTTCTAAAATTTTTTTCAGGGATTTTATAGCCCATGCAGGTGAATGGACTGAAGCATACAGAATTTTAAACAACTCTACTTAGCTGTCAGGAAACTAAACACAAACATCTGAGACACGCTTGTTAAAATTTCTTCCTTAGAAATCTGAAAGGTTTCTATGTCCTTAATATTCAGCAAAAGGAGAAGGGTTATTACCTTTGCTAGCTAGCAACACAAACACTGCAGACTTCAAGAGCTGTAATTTGCTCACCTTGCCCACATACCAAGGAATGGATCAATCTGCTCAAGCCATCCCCAAAGGTTGGAGGGTTCGTAGCCAGCTCATGAATTTTTCACTGCCACTCCCTACACAAGGCTGGGTCTCACTATCACTTACCTCACTCTTTGCCAGAAATGTTCTGTATGCGGTGGCGTCAGATAATGGCAATAACGCTGGACTTTCTAGGAGAAAGTTCAAAAGATTTAAGCTACTGAGTTGAGAGTGTCTGTGCCACACTGGCCACCTGCCTATGGCCTCAGCTCCCTAAAATGTGCCCAGAAATGCAGAATCAGTGATAATTCCAGCAAAAGCCAGGGATTTTGAGACTTTATAATCTCCACACTTGCATCCAAGGAGGGATCTGAAATGATTATTGTTTGTCTTGGTTTCCTACCTACCTCTCCTGCAGGCATCGTCCGTGCCTCCAGTGTGTTCCCCATCCTAAGCACAATATTGCTGTTGCTGGGAGGACTCTGTATTGGAGCAGGAAGGATTTACAACAGCAAAAACAACATTATTCTCAGCGCTGGGATTCTCTTTGTTGCAGCAGGTAGGTTCTCCTTAAATTGAATCCTTCAGAACTGCTGCCCCTTCAAACTGAAAAGGACTGTGGAAAAGCTTGCGGGCAGTTCCCTCCCTGTACAGCTTTCCTGGATCAAGGGCACTACCACCACTACACCAGGCAAATTTCTTAAGACAAAAATATGCTCTCCAGTAAGTACATTCTGGAAGAGCTTTTAGTTTTCCTGAAAAAGGAAGCTGAAGACAGTAACAATCAGGTTTTACGCTTTTTAAAATGTATTAAGCATTAGATGAATCAGGTGTCTCTTACATCCAGGGCCTTTTTCTTTTGTATGGTGGCAGAAAAAATTCACCTATAATAGGTGAGCCCGTTTTTCACACAAGAAACATCTGAGAGAGTCAGCCCCATTGTTAATAGCTTTCCCTGAAGCTCAGATTAAGCATGCTGCATTTAGATAAAAATTCAGCAAGGTGGAAGAGAACTCATCTTGATCAAGGTGAACAGCCATAGCCCTGAGCTCAAAATTCATTTTTATTATTATTCCGAGTGTTACAATCCCACTAACAATATTAGTGACCTCCAGTATGCTATTTCTTCCCCAGCATGACAATGGAGAGATGGGAACAAAACCTGCTGAATATTTTGGGATCCATGTGAGCATATGTTACCCAGATACAGCTATATTTTTTGGTTTTTGAGAATAAATTAAATCTTCAGATAAACAAAAGAGTAGATAAATGTAATAAAATTCCTTGGTCATAATCTTTGAACTGTTCAGGTCCAGAAAGTGACATGCCTTGAATCTTGTCTCTGCAGTCACATAACCACTGATTTATGTTTTTCTCTCTCTAGGACTAAGTAATATCATAGGTATCATTGTCTACATATCAAGCAATGCAGGTGACCCAAGTGACAAGCGAGATGAGGACAAAAAGAACCATTACAACTATGGTTGGTCTTTTTATTTTGGAGCCTTGTCTTTTATTGTGGCTGAAACCATAGGTGTTCTGGCTGTGAACATTTATATTGAGAAGAACAAAGAGCTGAGGTTTAAGACCAAAAGGGAATTCCTTAAAACTTCTTCCAGTTCTCCTTATGCCAGGATGCCAAGTTATAGGTACAGGAGACGGAGGTCCAGATCCAGTTCGCGATCTACAGAACCTTCTCCATCTAGAGACATTTCTCCAGTCGGCATGAAGATAGCAGGCACCATTCCCATGAATGAAATTTCCATGTACACTCTTTCCAGAGAGCCTTTGAAGGTTACAACGGCTGCCAGCTACAACGCAGACCAAGAAGCCAGTTTTCTGCAGGTTCACAACTTCCTTCAGAAGGAATTTAAGGAAGGACTCCATGTCAACATGGTCAACAGGAGAACAACGCCTGTTTGAAGTACCTTCCTTCCTTGCTCTTTTTGAAGAAATATCAAACAGATTGGATTTGTCAGGAAAGAGAAGGAGTGATGTTTAAATACCCTCTCACCTCTTTAATTGTGGCATGTGTTGAGGTACCAAGTGGAGATCCTGTGGACCAACATAAAGATATTACATGCTCGTAGCTTTTTTTGAAGCTATTTGGAGTTTGTTTCTTTCAGTTCTTGGTGTCACGAGATGAAGGCAGTTCATGTTCCTGCACTTCTGTAGTGTGTACAAAGTCCTGGAGAAACTGCAAAGGACTTGCCACCAGTGTGTTTTAAAGGATTACAGAAAAATTGTTGTATGACTTTTTTTTTTTTCTAATATTGAAAACCCTTCATACAAACTTGCAAATATAATTTATAACCAAGCCCAAGGATGATTATGAGCGACTCATCAAGTGAGCCACTTTCCTTTGACACAGCGTAACCTTTGCCTCTTTCAAAAAAAAAAAAAAAA
>WEIS01052628.1:342-16270 GCA_013389965.1 Todus mexicanus
AAAATATTTTTTATTCCTTCATGTCTCAGAGCCCCACATTTTTTATTTCTATAACAACGTCCTGCTGTAAAAGGCTATATTGTTAACAGTTAGTAACCCAAATTTTACTTGCTTTAAAACCCACTCAAAGTTTAGGAAGTTCCAGACTGTTTCTGTACTGACTCCTGCCTATATACACACATTGTGACCATCTGTCATAAAAGATCTGAATGTCCTTAGCTTTCCTACTTGCACTAGAGGGACTCTGCACACTTTCTGAAATTAAGCTATACATCTGTGCTCTTACAGTTGCCAAAGCGTTGCACCCTTCCTTCAGTTGGTAATTTTTATTTTGGCATTTTCACCAGCCCAAATAATTAGTTAATTAGATGTACTATCCCCAAAGATAAAGATTTCACCTTGAAAACAAAATCATCCAATTTTGTATGAGAGCTTGGAGATTAGAGTCCTCTGCACTGATGTCATTCATTTTGGCTTTGCACCGACTTGATCATGCTTTATCTTAACTGACAGCTCAGGGCAAACTTTCACTGAGGTCAGGAGCTGTAAAGACATCACTGTGTACCTATGTGCAAGTGCCCAATGAATCAGAGGCTGGTTCATGTATCCAGACACAGCTGTCCTAGTACAGCTGGTAATGATCTCAGATAAAAACTTCTAAGCTTCCTCCTCTAAATTTTAACTGAAGCTATGTTTGACTGGACATTTCCATCACCCAGAGAAGCGATGACCGTACCATGGACTCCTCACCCAATGCAGCAGACAGGTAGAGCAGAGACAGCAAATGTTGTTAACCAGCAAGTGAGGAGTTCACACTAAACATCCTTTCTCTTATTTGTACTATTATGAAGATGTCACTTCTGAAATGTTTTTTTTACCCTCAAACCTTAAGCAAGTTAAAACTGATACTCACTACAGTGTATGTCTAGCTTTAACTCTTTCCTGTTTTGAAAGCCTAGTGTGTACTTCCAAACACAGTCCTTTCTTCTTTACACTGCCTGTGGATAACTCTGCATGCTTACTAATTATTTAGGAGTTGACAACAGCAGTAATTTAGATTTTGAAGGGTCAACAGCATTTGAACCAGCTTAGTCTCATGGGTCTGTGAAGCTCGGTTAGGAATGCTGCCTAAATAAGTACTCCATCCACCTTGCCTTAGTCCTGGCTGAAATTCAGCGCCGAGGAGGAAAGCAGATGGAGAAAAAAAAGTATCGGCTAATTAAAGGCCAGGTTCCGAGCATCTCTTATCTCCTTCAGGTCATTGCAGTCACATCTAGGGAACACACTCGATTTCATTGAAAGTTCCTCTTTCTTTACGGTCAGCATCTAAGCTTAGTTGGCCTTAGGCCTCTCAGAGCCTCAGGAGCTTTCCCTTCACTTCATCAATGAGCAGTTTTCTAGGCACAGGTTAAAGAGCAGGCTGCTGCTTGCAGAAGGAGAGTTACTGCAGGAACATCAATATGCTCAACTGTCTGGAGGAACTGCAGTTGGCTCAGTGAACATGTCTCCTGACAGTTCTCACCACTTTGTAACACAGTCCCCACCATCCTAGTTACTTCTAACAGGGGCTGAAACCACTTTCCTTGCGGACCCTCAGTAAGCTCTATACCAAACAAGACAGCAGTATATCAGTGGAATGCAAACAAACTGCATCTGGAATGAAACTTTGGAAACTCAAAACTGAAATGTTCCGTATGCTCTACTTTACAGAAAGAGACAAGGCTGAATAAGCAATATTGGGAGAACAAGCATCCACAGGGACCAGTGTGGGGTTGCCTTCACTTAATGCTGTAAAGCAAACAGATTCACTGGGGCAGACAAAGAGTCCTCTGCTTAGCGAGGAAGAGGCACATGGATATGCTGCTATGAAGCAATGTACCATGACAGCTGGAGAGTGGGGGCAGTGAAGGGAAGAACAGGGGTTGGAAGGGACATTGGAAACACCAATAGTCTGTGTGAAGAAGTCAGAAAAGTAAGAAAAGGAGGCCTGGGGTCATGGCTGAAGAAAGACAGAAGCAATCTATGTTTTGTTCCCTGGGGAGTTCTCATGGCAGAGGCATCCTCTGAATTCACTAGTCCATAATTTTGTTGTCCATATTTGGAATCATATGGGCCACATGATCTAACCTAATTTCCCATACTCCTATTGTTGAATGAATGATATGCCTTCTCAGCACCCACTGAAAAACACCCCATACATTCCTGTTGTAAATGCATGACTGTAACAGGGAGGTGTCTCCTACAGCCTGGAAAGCTGGTGTTTCTACTACCACTAATGTATTTAGACTGACTGCTTGGGTGTGTATGATTCTACTCACTCTCTGTGTAGGGTATTAGCTTGTCGTGCCTCAAAGTAACCACAACATTTACCAGTTGTTACATGTGAATTCTGGAATTCACAACATTTAACAGATTTTGTATAAATCTATCTGCAGGCAGAAGAACTGAAGATTTGTTACGGGATCAACCTGTCAATACTGAAATGTCTGAAGAAACACTAAATGCACTGTAATGGTTCGTGAAAGTCTTCAGTGTTCTTCAAGCACAATAAAAACCTTTCAGGGCATGATTCAGCTGCTCTCACAGTTACCCAGTGCCATCCAATACATCCAAGTAGAATTTACAAAACATTCAGATGGGACTGATAGAGGGGACATGAAGAGGGTCCTCTGCTTTTCCATAGCAGCAGCTGGAGATCAGATAGGACATGTCAAAGAGCACTAGATGGCTTCATTTAGCAGATAACTGAGCTGTCAGTGTTTGCAGTAACTGGACAGACAGGAATTTTGGATCTATTTGCTTTAATCATCAGGCCCAAACCACAGTGGCTGTTTTAGAAGAACGTGGAGATATCTAAACCTCCAACAATGTTCAGTTTGAGTGCAAATAGAGCTTTTAAGGACAGTGCCTAGCAGGTTTCAGCCTTTTGTAGCTCACAAAGCTCTGAGAGTAATGCATCTTTATGAAATGCTTCATGGTGCAGACATTGTACCTTGTAAACGTAAAAAACTGGCAGCTCCAGGACTGCTGCTTTTTTTGCAGGAGTCTTTCCAGTTCTTAACCTTAATCACTTAAAAAGACCAAAGTGCAAGTCTAGCATCAACCACTTAATAATAGCTCGTCTTGTCCCTTCATTGCCCTCTCCTCTGAATGCCGTTTAAAAGCAATGTCTATAACATCAATATTTAACCACAAGGCTTGCTCATTCTCACAAGGATGGGGCTTGCTGCACACGTGGGCTAAATCACGGTGCCTAGACAGCTGATACTAATGCAAACGGTTTGCAAGATGAGGCACTTGATTGGTACTCTAAAGCTTACTGGTGAAAGGAATGTGTAATCTATTTTTTTAATTGCATTTGAAATGAAATAACTTGCTTCAATGTTAGTCATCTGGATTTATATAGCTCATTTGTAGAACTGGGTTAGCACCTGGCAGTCCAGCCTGAGTAAGCATCAGGTTATCCCAGTCGTAGGTCCATTTCATTTCTCTTTCCTCTTTTTGCAATATGTGACAGACTCACTTTTTTCTGATACAATTTCTCTCCCACTTCACAGGAGACAAATCCACACACTCAGACCAGCTCCCTGATGGCAGCCCAGGGAGGGGAAGAAGCCTGGCAATGGTGCCCCCCTCTCAGAACTGCTGAGCTGCAGAGCTGCTCCCTGTGCTGACAACTGCTCTGCCACATCTCGTGGGTAAGAGGAGTTCCCTCAGGGCAACGAGATACCCGGAGTACAAGAAAACAGAGTGGAAAAGTACTTTGTTTTCTGACTATGAGACAAAGATCATGGGAATTTTCAATATCACTGTCCATGACATTTTGCTGAACATTGAAAGAGATTTTTCCTGCTGTAAAGCCCTTTCATCTCTGCTCTCCAAGCTGTCTTTGTACTGCCTTTCCCAAGTGTTTCGCTGTTGTTTTTTTCCTGCCTTTGCCTTTAATTTCTGCAGTGTGTCACAAACACAAAACACGCTGCTGGCACAGAACACACTGCAAATTTCTGCCTGTCCCCTACCTGGCTAAAAGCCGTGCAGAAGCCTTCTTCATATCTTCTGCACACCTGGGGATGGCGCTGATACAGACAAATGACCAAATGATGCTACCTAATGATTTCTTCTTCTTTGGGGGAAGCACTGAGAAGGATACTAGCTATACTCTGCAACACTGTTCCCATGGGAGTTTATCTAAGCAGGGAGAAGAATTAATAAGCAGCCTTTTAGGGAGAGACAAATTTGCAAAAATGTAGGAGCATTAAGGAGATTTGCTGGAATATCAAACAACTGGGACCTCAAAGTGTCTGCACAGGGTCCAGCCCATGTCCCTGCACCCAAACAGTGCAGGTAGTGCCAGTGAGCTCCAGCTCCACTGTGGAGGGACTGCCTCTCCAGAGACCACTGGCACAGCTATCGCTCTCCAGGACGAATCTATGCATCAGGGAACACAGGAATACTGATGTGGAAGGAAGCGGGCAGAGCTAGCCAGTTGGAATGACAGGCACAAGGTGTGCCAGACATGGGGATGCATGGCTGGAAATTAGGAGGAGCTCAGATAGGTTGGATAAGGCTTGGGAGCACTGATTTGTATTAACAGAAATAGATGAGGTTTAGCCTATATGTGCATTAGTGGAAAAGCTGCTCACTTGCCATTGACTCCTGGCATGCATCTGACTTTTGTTACAGTTGTATGCAATTTTAAACCCGTGAGCCTGACTTACTGCTATGGTAAACCAGTACGGCTCCAGTGTCTTGAAGACAGACAACCTGCAGGATGGTCTAGGCAGAGCATTAGAATTTTTGTCTGCTTATAAATTAATTTGTCCTGGAGCACCCAGCCCCCCAAGCTGCACACCTGGTGAAACAGGAGGTCATGTACCTCAAAGGGAAGCACAGCTCTGTGTCTCTGTAGGAAAGCATTTTCCAGAGCTCGGGCATTAAGGAACAATTTGAAGCTAGAGAATCATATATAACACAATGAAAGGAGGGAATTTCTCTGGCTTTCCCCCAAAAGCGAAGCATTATTCATTGATCAGAAAACAGATCTCCATCTCTACTGAGAACATTTTTTCCTCCATTTGCTAAGTGCAAAATGACAAATGAGCTAGCTGTGCCCTCTCCCACGTCCTTTCTCCTTCAGTCTGTCCAGGCATTCCCATTGCTTCTGCCTCCCTCAGCATGCCACAATCACACCAGCAGCTACTTACTTGGCACCACTAGCAACCTCGGGGGTGGTGGAGGTGGAGGAGGTGGTGGTAATGGTGGAGGTGGCCTGCACTGGCAAATTTCCTGGCAGCTCTCTGTGACTTTCTCTGCTACAGGCTTGGAGCATGACTTCTGGGGCTCACCCTGAGTGATCTGTGAAGGAAAAAGTCATTGAATGAGAAGCAGAAACAGTGAAAACTCATTTTCCATGAAGATGTCTCTTGGACTTGAGTACCCGAGTGACACCTCAGACCTGTACTGAGAACTGAGTTCATTACTAGGGCCAATAGAAGGAGGTTTCTTCCCTACATGGTCCCCATTTTTTATTCTTTTACTTAACACAGTATCTTCCAGAAGTCTTTCCTTCTGTCAAATTTGGTTGAAATTGTCCAGCTGATTTCTGAGTTATTGTGGGGTAAGGAGAAAGCGGGCAGTGATAGACAGTACGATTGCATAAGCCTTCTTTCCTTAGGAAAGCCATCTAGCAGCATGCATTATTCACAGGGTCATTGCTGCAAGCCAAAGAGAGCTAATAAAAATTACAAGACAGTTAGGGTCACAATTATGTTCATTTTCCTTATGGCAGAACTGAAAGCCAGAGAACATCTCTTCTCTGCTTTGCCAGCCTCGCTTTGATCTTCAGAGAGCATTTCACGGAGTGTTTAACTTCCCACCAAGAGGAAAGGAAGCCCACATTTTACTCATCTGCGGACCACAGTGAGGACATGGTGAAAATGGAAATGCCACAAACTGTTACTTGTATCCTCTGTAATAGGCAGTGTCAGCTACTAATAAAGATGAAGACGAGACATTGCAGACCCCAAGTGTAGACACTGTGGAACCCAAGTGAAGGTATTGCTTGGCCACAAACATTGACTTAGCCAGTACTGGTAAACAATAAATTCAATAGCTTGATCTAGACATGACAAGGACCATCTTTTACCAGCGTATTTTTCTTACCATCAATTATATATTTACATCACTGGGGATTTAAGGAATATTCAGTAAAATTCCTAATAGAGTGCTATGAAATGAAGAGGAGTAAGTTCCAAATGAAAAGGAAATTTGCTGAACATTGCAGGAGCTTCTGAGAGGTGTTAACTTCAGAGGTCTGTAAGCCAGCTCTTTTTGAATGGACTGATATGCAGACGGAAAATAACGAATACAGTTCTAAGGAGGCAAAGCCTTGAAGATAAATAAGCATATTACCTAACAAGCACTTTGATGTAGGATCAGGAGACCACCTGGGACACACTTGTGTCTTGCTGAAGCTACGAATAGTTGTGCTAGCATTCAACTGTTGCCTTGTGCAGTTCGGTCTTAGGTTGGTTATTGGCCTAATAGTTTTGGCCTAACATCATCTTCTTTAATTAGCTCTTTTCCACAACATGTTGGTCATTACAAAGAGGATGTCACATACCATACTTTCTGAACCTATTTTACTCAGGCCTCTTCTGCCTCCCTACCTATCCCAAGGCTCGCCCAGCGTTGCCCTCTCCTCCTCCTCTCTCCTGCCCAAGCTTTGCTTCCCTTCCCCTGCCAGCTCTGAGCACACAATTGGTCTCCTTTCCCCTTTCAACCCCAACCCCAGCCCCAGCCTGCAGCACAGCCAGCGAGCCTCTCCCACCCCCCACAGCTGGGCACCGAAGGTGCTGCGCTGCCTCTTCACTGCAGAAAGGCTGTACACAGTCATTTCATGTATTTTTGGCCCAAAAGACAGACGTGGCTAATTAAAACAACATCACTACACAAAGGACATGTTCGCATGTGTAGGAGGTTTCTAAATACAGAAAGATGCATTACTGTGGCCTCGGGCAAATGGAGGTAGGGCTTTGTTGATTAAATATTATGGAGAGGAAGGAAAGAATAGAAGAGGCTATGCGTAGCTGAGTTGGAAGGACAACTCAACACAGCACAAGTCAGAAGGCTCAGTTCTTTAAACAGCTTGTCAAAATCTATTACCAAACATAGGGAAAAACAAATTCAGCACAAGTGCTTTCCCAGTTTCCCCTTCACCATCAGGTAACAGTAAGAGTATGGTTAAAGACTGTCCTAGACAGCTTCCAGGAACTTACACAAACTCCCTGAATGCTCTAATGAATCAAAGTGACTCGGGTTCATAATCCCTCATGGCTGGTAATAAATCTGTCTGCTAAGCAGGCTTATTTATTTTTAACGTAAGTGATCACAGGCAGCAGAATACCCTCCAAACTGCTTCAGCTCTTCCAACGCTGTTCACGTGCTGGTTTGGGGTGTCAGGAACTCTGCCAAGAGGAGTCCCGTAAGAAGAATGCCTGCTCCATGTGGTAGCAGTGGCACACCCAGCGTACCTCCTAGTTACACTGGGGTAACAACATTTGCTGTGCTGACAGAGGAGGTAGGGTAACATCTCTCTGCTGGCCTCAGCAGCTGATTAGGAAGCAACTGTTAACTCCTAGATACACTTACTGTCTCCTACCTAGTTCCCCGGTTGCTGAATCCTATGGCTTACTACAGTCGCACAGGAGCCAGTGCAGTGGGAGAGGATAGAGACAGGGAAGAATAACATTGAACAGACTTGGAGCCAGCTTCATTTTCAGACCAAAAGCAGCTTTGTGTATGTAAGCCTGAAGACGGTACTGGTACGGAAAAGCCACATTGACTTAGTGCTTTAAGTTATATCAACCAGAACCAAAGGCTTTTTTTAGAGCTATTGACTACTTTTAAATCCCTGGAGGTTCTCCTACCTTAGGCTGGTATTAGAGTGCCCTCAGAAAGCAGTGGATATTTTTCTCAATTACTTTGCAGACAAGATTAATCCTATACATGCCCAGCCGCTCTTTGCTGCTCTGTACTTTTGACCTACTAGTTTTGAATAAATAAATAAATAAAAAAGCTTTGTCTCTCAATACCTTAGTCTGGACCTTTATCAAGATTCCCGACAATAATTTTTAAACGGTTGGAAAGAAGTGACACTTAAACGCATGAGCCTTATCATCTATTAGTTTCCCTTCTCTTGTCACTCACTAAACTGTCTGGTTGCTAGAGGATACCTCTAGGAACACAGGTACTACCTTGCCAGGGTTTTGTCTTAGAGGGTTAGTTTAACCTAACAAAGATATTGTAAGTTGGCTAAAATATATCAGGAAAAGGAAAGATCTGAATTGAGGTTGAGGGCCTTGAGGAGGAGAGAACTAGACAAGGACTGCGGCAAGACAGTAGCAAGACAGAATTAAGGAAAAAAACAAAAAACACAACAGTTGGCTTATTTTCAAGAGAATAAAATCCCACACGATGTCTATTAGTCTTATGAAAGGAATGAAGGCTATTACTTGTGCCTTCTAAAGGTAAGCAGAACAAATGACTAGAAAATATGCTTTAGGGAACAATCTTGCGCTGGCAGAGGATGATGAAATGAATTACTCCATGTTTCTTTCTTACTGTCTGCAAATCAAGGTGAGCTGCCTTTACAGGAGATGGCAGGAGAAGAAAAACATGTTGAAAGAATCTAATATTTCTCTGACCAGGTCCTCTAATTTGAGCCTGCCTTCAAACTTTGCTGCTTGTTTGTTCTGCCAGACACTAGCGTGGCCCCAGAATGGCTTTGGATGCACTTCACAGATAATGACTAACGAGACACCCACTGGGCTGCCAGGCTGCTCGTACCACAGAGGTTGCCTTGGCAAAGGGTCATTGCCAGAGATGGGCCACAAAGGGCTTGCTCCCTAGTTGTTAATTCTGCACATTCCATCCATTTCTCCAGCTGATGGAGGTGCCATGAACATGTGCCTCCTTGGCCTGTCTAAAACTTGGTTGCTTTTTGGCATGAGGCTTTCTTAAACACATTCAGCAGCTGGCCAGTTTGGACATATGTGTTGCCTGGACTTCAACCTGATGCATTTTTTGTCCTGCTCTGAAAATACAGAAGAGTTGACTTTTTGGATTTGTGCATTTGATTTGAACATGCTTTGTAAAAAGGAGAAATGTTTTTAAATACTCATGGAAATGAAAATCTGATCCACAAATGTCCAAAGAAAAGCAAACAAAAGATGGTAACTGGTGGCTTCGTTCGCAGTCCCTCTGCTGAAGTTCATGCCTGTGGCACGAGATTTCCTTCAGAAGCAGTGGTCCTAGTGCTGCTCTGCATGGAGTGGAATAATAAATCTGCATGTGGTCAGAGCTGTTTAGTGTTTCAGTAGAGTCCCATGGGGTTGCAGCAGTCCGTGAGCATGCTCTACAGAGGGGTATGAGAACAGAGGATTAATACAGTCCCCAGAGTGTGGCCCTCTTGTGACTTTTTCAATCAGGTAGAAGAAGGAAAGCTTGAAAAGAAATGTGCTGTTGACAGAAAAGGCACAGAGACATCTAAAAGCCTGCTGATGTGGCAAGAGCTTTGTCTCTTGAAGCAGTCTACAGAGATGAGATCTCAACACCGCTGTGTAAATCCCAGGACAGCTCTGCATAATTCACATCAGAGTTAATCCTGATCCATGTTTATGAAACCAGAAAAAACGTGACCCTGCTATTTATCATGACACTTACTGCTCTTTTTTAAAAATTCTGTCAAAATCCTCAGACAGAGCCATCCTTTCCTTCTTGTCACAGTGCTGGCTACAAGTCTAATAAGAAACGATGATGTGTTTCGGTTTTGGTTTTAGTTTGTTTTGTTTCTAATAAGATAAATGCTTCTCCTCTGATTAGCATCTGACTGATTCTCTTAAGTGCCTCAAGGCAGGGCCTGAGGAATGAATGCAAAGACGTGGGCGGGAAGGCCGTGCCACGCATAAGTCATCGCAGGGACAAATGGGTGAAGAGGGTCTGGGAGAAGAGAGGTGAGAAAACACGATGACTGCTATAGATGGAGTAGGGGAACAACATGATGTGACATTCCTGATTAGTTTAGGAGAGTATGTCGTGCAAGACTTCGAAGAAAAGAACAAGGACTGTGATTCAACATGGGGAAGGGAGTCACGGGAGGGAGTCAAAGATGAGGGAGTTTCGATGACAGGAAGGCCAGCATGCCACTGAGTGCTACACACCTGCCCTTCCCATTGGTGCCTGCTGATGGGAGCCTTAGATACATCCTAGTTTTGGGAGAGCTGGAAAAACACTTGTGTACGTGCAGATTTATTGATTGCCCTTCCACAGAACAACAGGCAATAGCGTACGTACAGCTGATGAATGGCACAACAAAACTTCCAAATTACTGCAAGGAAAGGCTAGGCCCCTTGGCTTTTGCATTTTCTGAGAGCCTGCTTCAACTCTGAAAAATCTGATTGTTTTTGAAAGATCAGCTTAGATCATCTGAGTAGTTAGCCAGAAAGATATTTATGCAAGTCTGATGGTTTTTTTCTGTCTGCTTGATTGACTGACTGATTACACGAGAGAGGCTGCAAAAGGCATCTCTTTCTACACAATCGCGCATCCCTTGAAAATGCAGTTACAGTTTTAAGTTAAGCTTAGCTACCTACTACTTGAGCAGGGCAGTAGGAAGGTAGTGCTGGCAGATTTCTATGACGGGGCATTGGTTTAAAGGAGGTTGGTTTTGTTGTATTTCTGTTTCTTTTTAATCTGTAAGGAGCACAAATCCTCTTTGTCATTCATGGCAAGAGACAAGATGCTAAACCAAACAACATCTCTCTTTAATCACTTGCGAGTCACTAAGTTTAGAACAGGACGTAAAAGACGTGGAGTCTCCACTGTGTTTTCTCCAAGAAAGAAACTGTAATTGTTCTGCTCTTGAACAGCACTTGGCTGGCTCATCAGTCACTCCTCCAAAGACGTATATTATAAATAAACTTTAAAATATCAAAGTGACGCATTTGAGTAGAGCATTGCTGCCATTCTGATTCTCCAAACTGGATGGGCGCTCTCCCTCGCCGTGTACTAATTTCTCCCAGTCCATCTTGCTGTTCATCCCACATTACAATCAAGGTCACACAACATCACAGCGTCGGAGTTGGCCAAAGCTGATTAAGCCCTCTCTACCCAGAGAATCCTCGATTCGCGACCAACATCGAAAACGCACGGCAAAACATTACCAAAATTAGACCGCCGGAGCTTCGCTCCGTGCATCGCTTCTTTCTGTGCATCTCGCCACCTACAGCAGCCTGCGCTTCCAAACCCCCCCTGGCTGCCCAACAAACTCAACTCCATCTGGCTGAGCCCGAGCACGGCGAGTTCAGCGCTGCCGAGGGCTCGCATCCGCCCGGGGGCACCGCGCCGAGAAGAGCAACAGCTCTCCCCGCTCCGCGGCTCTCCCCGCTCCGCGCTCTGCTGCGCGACCCCTGCCTCCCGCCCCTGCCCGCACCGCCCCGGCCCCGGCCCCGGCCCCGGCCCCGTAACTCGGGCTCCGGCCCCGGCCCCGTAACTCGGGCTCCGGCNCCGCCGCCAGCACAGCCCAGCCCCGCCGGGGTGTCCCCGCCCGCCCGGCGCTCACCGCCCAGCCCGGCGCTCCCTCACACCCCGCCGAAAAGTTTGGAGCCGTGCTCGGGGGCAGCGGGGCCGGGCGCTGCCGGGGAGAGGCGGGGGGGGGGGGGGGGGGGGGGGGGCCCGGGGGNGGAGAGCGGCGGTGGCAGCGCAGCCCGGGGATTGCATCTCCCCCCTGCCCGCCTCCGCCGCCGCCGCCGCCGCTGCTGCAGTGATTTTTCAAGCCCATCGAGGCAGTCCCTTGCGCGCTCGACTCCCCTCGCCTCTCCCTCTCCGCCAGGGCTCCTCCCGGCGGCGGCTCCCCCTCCGCTCGGCCCCGGAGCGGCGCCCAGCCCGGGGGAGGCGGCGGAGCCAGCGGCGCTCCCGGGGCTGGAGCAGCCTCGTCCCACCCTGCAGCCAGGTGCTTTTCGGGTCGGTGGTTTGGGGTTTGTCCTTTTTCCCCGCCAGAGCGATGCTAGGGCTTGTCCTGTGGCAGGCGAGAGCTGGCGGGTCTGCGTCCCCAGCACCTGGAAATACTGACCGGGACTTGCGGGGAGGCGGCTGAAGCAATCCCGGGATGAAGGCACCGCGGGCCGGCATCCCCACGGAAAGGAAAGAGTAGAAAATTGAAGATGAAGAGTAGAAAATCAAAGATGAAGATAGTTTTGCTTCCCAGAGAGGAATGAATTTGAGGATACCGAGTCTATATTTCTGGCACTCACTGAGCCAAGTTTAATAGTCGGTTTCACAAAAATCTGCTCAGTGAAGCAGGAATGGATATACATTAATCTCTCAACCAATACAAGGCTAAAATTCTCCTTCCATACCGCTGTCACACAGACACTGGTTTAAATGCCAGGACTATCAGGCCCAGCAACATCTTACAAATGAGAACAGCATAGTGGGATTTGATAGAGTTACACCTGAGATGAGGTAGACTCGTTGAGCCTAGGCATTTATTTGTAAATCCCTGTCTTGTGGGTTTGTAAGGGCAGCATATAGAGAGGCAGAGATATTATGACCTTGGGTATAGGCAGTAATTGTACAGGAAATATAGTTTTTGTAATGATGCTGAAAATGATGGTGTCCTTTGCTGTAAGTCTACTGTGTAACACGCAGGGCTTAGTATATTGTGCTCATTCAATTATAGTTTTAGTGAACTGGAGTCACAAGAGACAACAAAGCTTTTCAGGCTTTCTGGTGATTTCCTGAAGGTATTTCAGCACTTGGTCACAGTACAGAACATAATAAATTGCACCATCTGTATACATAGTTCTTGGTTCCTGACAGAATGAGAGATAAGGCTTTAGGCGTTGTATGCCAAAAAAATACAACACAGATTTCTTTTCTTTCAGTATTTACAATGCCTTAATGTCAGAAGAACTGTGGATTTCTTGCCATTAGCAATTGTCCAAGTAGCTGTCCTGAAGCGTTGTTCCTGTGGTTCAAAGACAGCCCAGGAAACTGAGGACACAGCCAAACTCAACCCACAGTAGCACGAAAGCAAGTGCAATCACGGATATTGTTCTGACACAAACAAGAGCAGAGTTTGGCCCAGGTAATCAGCATCTTTTCTGTTTCACAGTGGTAATTGACAGTTCCCTTGTGCAAATGACTGGGCTGTGGATATATTAAGTCCAGTCTTTGGCCCCAGTCATGCAGTCCACACATGGGCGTATTTCCCATTAGGCTGAATGGCTGAAGAAAGGGCTGAGTATGTGCCTTATTCTTGTGCACATGGTACTAGTGCTTTTCATTGATGGCATTGGCTTCTATTCTGTAATTTCCTTGGAGAGAAAATAGAGTCCAATAATTTTTCCCACTTAGAAGGAAGATAAATGATATGGTTCTTGTAAGACTGCAGGCCCTGAATCATTATGAAATGTGTTTTGCTTAATAACACATTAAGTGTTTTGTAGCACCAGGACTGGTGTGAGGAAGAATATGATGATTTGTCTGCAGCAGTCACACTACTGAAGTGTTGAGATGGACATTGGCTAGGGCTATGATCCCTGAACCAGAACCAGGGATTCCTGGCTTGTAGTCCCACTACTAGCTACAACTTCATCTGCTACCTTGAGCACATTTTAAAAATTACAGGTACAAGGTTCCTTGCCTGTCAAAACAGCCTGGCCAAATCCAGCTACCTGAAGGCCATAGTGTGTTTGGCGGCAGAAGCAGTAATGAGGTCCTGTCCTCCAAGATGTATTTAGCACATCACTGAGATGAGAGGCAATGCCAGATCATTTGCTGGTGTGATCAACACAGGTCCATGCTCTGGCTCACTGCTCTGGAGGTGAATAGTGCCTTACAAATAAGTGTCACAGATCCAAATAATAACTTAAGGTACTTGAAAAACATTTTTTTTTTTTCTGTTTTCAGAAAAAGACTGCACAAACGGCATCGTTCAAGCAGTCTCCCAAAAATTTGAGGCAAATATTAATACTCAGTAGAATGATGGCCATTAGTCTTTTTCCCTTTCATCTTTGGTTTGATTATCAGAGAAAGGTATTTATCTTGTTTGCTTTGTGTTGTTGGGTTGTTTTTTTTAATAATTGCTGATAATCAGAACAATCATGATTAACGCTCCACTCCAATAGAGCAACTATTCAGGAAACTTTAGTAAGGGCTGCAACACTGATTAGCTGTACAAACAAATTTTATCATGCTCCTTCAGTCTGAGTAGCCATAATGGTTATAATGGACTCTAAGAGGCTTTTTATTTTGTCAGTATAGATTGAGTTTAGAACATGTATTCAAGTATTCAGAGGGCGCAGGAGAAGGTTCTCTTCCAGATTGACTTGTAAAAACTTCATTAAAAACAATAAATATTCACCAATCTGACTTTAGGCAGAATTTGTCACAAATATGCCTGTTTTATCAGGTGCTCTAACACCACATTGCTTCTCATTGCAGATGCTACATTCTTAGTCTCTTGTAGCTGTTCTAATGAAGTCCCTACATCCTGAGCAAACTGCTGGTTGCAGGCATCACGTAAGTGAGTGTGCTATCACTTTTACACCCAGTATTCATTGCTGCTTAGGTTTCATCTGTCTTTAGAGAAGATTAAATACTTATTATCTGAATGTGTAAAAGACAGTATGAAAACATGGCTTTCACATTTTCTCTTGGACTCCATTTGGCTCCCTTGTGGATCTGGTGTAAAAGGCAGGGCTTGTAACACATTTCCGGGAGGAATTCCTCATCTGCTTTGCCGTGGAGATCTGGTACAATTGCCTAATAGGTTACGGTCTGTAGCTGCTCCACTGGAAAATGGCTGATCGGGTGATAAAAGCTCATCAAACCTTAGTAAACCCTGAAAAGACACCTCACTGTTTATTCCATACAACTATTAAGAATGTGTTTCTTTACTGTTCTTGAGGTTGTTATAGATGAAGAATGAAATAAGAATAGAGCCATGATTGCCCAGAGCATTATGGAAATGGAGAGATGGCAGGGACGAGGCTGAGTAAACATAGAAGTGTGTAAGTAGTTCCATAAGTAGTTCCAGCTGAATGGCAAGGATGGAGAATTATTATTTCTAAGAAAAAAAAAATCAGTATGACTTTTTTAAAAAAAAAATAAAAAACCCCCTCCCCCTGCAAGTAGAAATCTGCACATATTTTGGTCTAATTGTTTGGTCTGATTGATCTAATTTTGACTGTCAGTTTAGTGAATCTCAAGCACCAGAATGTTCCCCAAAATTACAAGTCCAAGAGATTCTAAGTCCAAGCAAAAGTATGATTGAAACAGTGACTAAAATAATTGTCTGTAGGCCTGTATATTTGACAATGTTTAACAAAAAAATACTTGAAAGATGGCCCATTTCACAGAACATTGCTTTCTCTGTCTGCCCTCTCTCTCTCTCACTTCTTACCTCTAATTGACAGAGTTCCCAGTCTGAAAAGTGAGGAATTAGATTTTAGAAAGCTGTCAGTCTGCAGATCTCATATGTGGGTTGTCCAACCTGTTGTAGTGGCTGTGAGTACACAGACCATCTGGGCTCATACCTGGGTTCCAAGCTGTGGGGATGCTTCAACCTGAGCACTCGGGTGAGGAACACAATACAAAATCTTCAGAGGATGTAGGAGAGCAGAGCAGAGCAGAGCTGAGCTGATTGGTATCTACATCTTGTGCATTTTAGTACAGACCATTGTGCTGCTGTGTGGGGTCAGAAAACTGAGTGGAAATAATCCAAGAAGAGCTTCCCAGACACAAGGTAGCAGGAGAAACAGTAGCCAGCAGAGCCAAGTCCTGGCATACAGAGGTTCCCTCTCAACTTGCATGTTAGCACACCATTTACACAGGATGCAGGAGCACAAGGTGCTGGTTGATTGAT
>WEIS01052632.1:0-14902 GCA_013389965.1 Todus mexicanus
CTTTACAAGGGTGGACCTCTGTAACAGACCATTACTTTACCCAGAATACTGAGGATATTTTAATGAATATTGTTTGTAAAGCCCTGTGAAAATATTTTTCATGATTAACTTTAAAGGAATCCAAATATATTTGCTGGCCTGCAGGAGCATAATGTGGTGAAAATTTAATTCACCAGTGAAATGCAATGCAAGGTGACCTGCAGCTTGTCTAAAAGGTATTAGCATTTTAGGATGCTGCCCACAGCAGAATGGGCAGAGTGCTACAGTGCGTTGCATTCAAAAATACTGGTGAGTTAGGGTAGGCAGAAATGCTGTTCTTGGGGAATAGTTAGTTGGACTTTTTTGCTTTGTGCAAGTTATGCTTGATACTTCCAGGCTGAGGATGGGTCTCTCTAAAATTTTCTAATTAATATAACCTTTTAACTCTCCTTGTTATTGTTCTTCTGTGCGAGTTTAAGCAAGGCTAAACTTCAACCGGTACTTAATTTTCAGAGAAGCTCTGAATACCTGGTGACTCAGGAGCTGAGCTCAATGAAAGCAGCAGTCCAAGCCATTGCCCAGGAGACAGTAAGGCCAGAGCATCATGGTTGTTCTTCACCACGTTAGTCAAACCTTGATACACATCAAAGAGGAGCACACTTAGCTCCACACCACAGAAAGCCAAAAAGAAATACAGTAACCTGAAAAGCTTATTATGAGAACTCCTATTTAGACGCTCATTGCTGTATTTCTTTACCTGCACGACATGGAGATAGTTTAAGAGCAAAGTCATCCTCTCGGCAGGGTGCAGAGCTCTACTGGCTATTTTAAGACATAGAGGCAGCAGGAGAGGAAGGACTACTGATGATTTGAGAAATGATAATCACTGTGCAAGGGCAAGAAGCACAAGTGCCAGTGACTCAGAAAATTGTGTGCCAGCCAGAGGACTGTGAGGTGAAGGGGTGTTGGGGCAACACCCGCTGCACAACCCAGACACTGGAGGCTGCTCTTCATTTCAGACGTGAGCATGCAGTCATGGCTGAGTTTCAAAGCTGCATCAGCCAGTTACGAAATAATTCCGAGCAGTGAATTGTGAACAACCTCTTCCAAAGCCTCCACCTACCCTTTTAAAATCACACTGCAGAGATTTTCGTTGTGGTAGAGTCATGATTTAAGGACAGATTCTCTTTTTTCTGGCAGGGGATGAGCCAGGTATTCTCTGGAGAGCAGTTTGTATAAGCTGCAACAGTGACTTAATGATTAGATGGGGGAGAGCAAGCTAGAAGACCAAGTAGTAAAACCTGTAGGTGTATTTTGGACCAGATTCTTCCTAGATTAACTTTTGGTAACAATCATCTAAACTATCAGAAGCCAATCAGGTGAAATAACTACCCATGTGGAGGCTCAAATCACAATAGAAGGAACATAGGGTAAGTAGGTAACTTGGACATCTAAGGTTTGGAAGGATGTATCCAACCCATGCCATGAAATGGAGAATGTGAAGTGGAGAAGACTCACCACCATTCCTTGCTGAGGTGAAGGTGGGTCTCTATGTCACATAGAAGATTGAAGCCTTTGCCAAAAATGGCCAAGAAAATATCTATAGGAGTTCAGATGAACTGCTGCAGAGATGTTTGGGAAGTGAAGTAAGGCTTATGATAATTCATGAAAAAGTTATTGCCGAAATATAGAGGCAGAGACAAAAGATGATGACAAACCAACTCACAGACTGAAAGATGTTTTCCAGCAATTACAGCTATATTAACTCTTGATAGACTATGAACCACCTGGTGTCCTTATAGCAGCAGAACATGGACCACTTCAATACTAAGCAAAAAAAGTAAATTGTCTAGTTGTCTTGTGCAGTTATTTCTCATCCACAAGGATGCCTTGTCCTAGGTTCTTCACATCTCCCGAGTCCTGTCATTATCAGCAGTATTTGTGGCTTCTGGATCTCATGATGAATTCGTAGGCTGGTGAGACCCCGTTGCTTCTTCCTTAATCTTGCAGCAAGCAGGGACCAACTGGCCTTGGTATCATTGCATGCAGCAAAATGCAATAGTAAAAAAAAAAGAAGGACTTTCAAAAAGAGTGGTTCTTTTTTCTTTTTTTTTTCTTTTTTTTTTTTTTTGACATATTGTCCAGAGGGAAGTGGGAGAGAGGGATTTGGAAGAAATGTTAGAAATGTGTTAAGAAGCTGTCAGGGTAATGCTGTCATGTGTTAATTAATGCAGGGGAGAAGATGATTATAGTGAAATTTTACAAATAGCCCTATCTCAGGTTAGCAGCAATTGACTGGAGCGTAAATCACTCTCTAAAATTAATTAAACATCGTATCCAAATGCCTTGGAAATTATCAGAGTGCAAATCATCCCAGAACAATAGCAGGCCTCTCATCATTAGTTGGTATGAATTGGTTTACTCCACTGATTTCAATATACCTTATCAAACTGGTAGTGTCAAACAATAGGAAACAGTAATCAAAGGACTTATTTCAACCACTGAACAATTCCAGCAGCAGCTCAGACGAGGAGAGGATATTATTATCAATTTTCTCAGCACAATGCCTCAGTGCTAACTCGTGTTACCAGACCAAAAAGCCATTACAAAAAAGAAAAGATAGCAGCCTCAGAGACCTCCTCTCCACTCCTGAGGAGATACCCAGAAATGGACCAAATTTATTGCTTTGTGCTAAGGCATGTCTGCATCCCCCATAAGCCTGTGGTTATTTCCCCATCTGTGCTATCCTCTCTTGTGGTTATACCAGCTGGAGAAAATCAACATCACCCGCTCCAAGGCAGGTGGATGGACTTAGTTTGAGATGGGGCTGTCCTCAGATCACTAAGAGAGTATGAGGTGCAAAGTCTTTGGAGAGATTTGGGCTTCAGTGGTCTTTGGAGGTCCCCTAGCTTCAGAGGTGACATAAAAAGGTCCTCCAAAGTCAGCAGGATTGCTCAAGCCGGAGAGCTGTACATGTGGAAATGAGGAGGACAGCCCAGGAAAGGAGCACTTCTTCCACCCTTCTTAATTCCCAGGAACACTTCTGAGCAGAAAATCCTTAATCTTCCAAGTTGCAGGTAACACTAATCTGAAAAGCCTCCTGTAGCTGTAAAAGTAATTCAAAACTGCAGATGTTCACAGTTTATAAATCTCCTTATGACTTCATGCAACTCACATAAATAAACAGGAAACCCATGTACCCATCACCAGTGAACAAACTAAATTAGCAGCTAGCTTGTTACCAGTGTCCTTGTGTCGAATGCTCATCCCAGTTACACACAGCCGTGCCTTTTGTAGTGCAGACCCACCAGCCAAGCCAGTCACCTCAAATAAGCAAAGCCTTCAATCTTCTGCCCACCACATCACAAGCATGTCCTTCTCAGCTCAGTTTTTTGCTCTTGCTGGGCTCTTTGACATAAGCTGCCTCTCACCATCTATGTTTTTTTCAACAGTGCCTGGGGACTTTCCCGTGACAACTGATGACAAGGTGAATTTGCTCTATGTGACTTATAGTTGCTGCTTCTTGCTTCACCCAGGAAGAGCAGTGATTCTTTCCCTCTCAGGAGTTATGCTAAGTTTCTGGCATTTGCACCACCTGGCATGTCACCAGGAGATGTTGCCAACTTGCCAACCCCTGTGCCTTCCATTGCATCTCTTGGCTGCCGGACTCCCAGGCACTGACCTCAAGTCATTGTGGGTCTGGTCCTTGGGATATTTCAGGGTAACCAACAACTATTGGTCAACCGATGACTCTTAAATGATTTCTACAATCATTATTCTGTAAACAGTGTATTAGCAACAATTTGAATCAAAAAGTAAAGTCAGGATCATTCTGACTTGTTTTTGATGCAGGGCACTATCTGGCCAGGTTGTTTCTGTCTGAAGGTGCTTGGTAGTTTCCCTCACTTCAAAATATTTGTGCTAGGCAGCATTTTAGCACCACGGTTTACACCCTGCATAGGGTGCATGGTTTGTTTGCAAGCTGAGAAGCTTTCCACCACCCACACTGGGTCTTCCAGGCACTCCCACCTCAAGTCACCCCTCTCGGAGCTGCCTGGGGAGACCAACCCACTTTGAGGTGTTACAGGTGTCTACAGTGCCACAAGAGACAGCGTGAGGCCAGGATCTGTCACCTCCTACCACTCATTGCTCTGAGGTGCCTTTATTCATATTAGGGCCACATGTAGAGCTCTCCAGCACATGCAGAACTGGAGTTGGGCAGGCAAGCAGGGCAGCGTGCTGGCAACCACCGCGTTTCAGAGAGGCACAGTAAGCAGCCAGGGCTCAGTCATCTCATGTGTGCATGTGAAAGTCAACACAGGAAGGCAGCCCTAAGGGAAAAAGAACCTTCCTCTCCACCGCTCACCTTTGTCACCTCTCCTGTGAGTGATCTGACCCCCAGCTTTGCTCTGGAAACCTTCCAAAGCTTTACTAATCTCTGCAAGTTTTCTGTCTGCCTTTTCCTGTCTTTGTGGTGCTTGGCAATATTCTCATCCAGTTATTCAAAAATGATCCTAATATGCAAGGGGCACGTACAAAAACAACAAAGAAGAAAGATGTTTTGTCCAAGAAAGAAATGAGTACCATCATCTGGCTGGAGGAAAACTGCAAATTTGAGTTACTATATGAGTGGCACACACAGAAGGACGTGATATCCATACGTGTTCAAGGAACCAGCACATTTCTGATGTAATCATGCAGCTGACAGCATTAGGCACAAACAGGAGCAGTAAGAAGTGTCAAGAGGTTTAGAAAAAGGAAATGTGACGTCTGCAAGGCTACGGTTCAGAATAATGCACCAGATAACAGATTATTTTAGAAATCAGCATATGTACTAAAAAAATAGGTACAGAGGAAGGGGAAAGTGGAGAAAGCCACAAAATCATCAGAAATAGAACCAGGTAAGGAAAGTGACGGGACCAAATCACTCTGAAAATGCTTTTGTTCTGGTGCATGCAGGTTACCTACTAAAAGGACTGTATCTGTGCCGTGGCCACTGCCCAAGCTCAGGCGGGATGCCCAGGAGCCTCTCTAAACACCTCAAACACAGCAGAGCGCAAACCCTTGTCCCTATGATGAGGTTACAGTGCAAGTTTGGACACAAACCTGGGCACGGTCTGTTGTTTCTGTATGAGCAAGGAGGGCAGCGCCTCTTGTTCTGCTTACATCAAGGACTTCTGTAATTCCTTCCGTCAGCTGTTGGCTCTTGGTATCTCTCATTTTGGGTTTGGGGGGTCTTTTTTGTAACTGAACAATTGGAAAGAAATTGAATTTTGTGTTTGCTCTGAAAGCTCTCCAAATGTTCATGGAAATGAAAAATCTTCGTCCTTGACACTCGTTTTGTGGCAAATAACATTTGTTATTTTAAAATCTATGATAGGACAAAGGAATAAAGCTGCAGTAAATCTTGTTTCCAACAGTTTTGGTTAAAAGGAGATGCTGTGAAGCCAACTGCATTGCTTGTGCCCGGCAAGCTCTGCTGGCTCTCACCAGTGTGAGCAGGGCTGAATGATTCGAAGAGCAGTGGAGGAGGCTTAAATACCTGAGTTTCATTTGCACCTAAGTTACAAGTCAGTCACTATCCTGTGGATCTCCACTGCCCTCCTCTATACAAAGGTACTGACTCTTCAGTAAACTGGTCAGGGACCAGCAGATGAAAATGAATGGTGTCTGGCTCCAAAGGCTGCCTGTGGCTTGCAAATGGCAATTAATGCACGCAGGGGCTGCTCTTGTGAGCCTCACACGTGGGACAGACCCCCTCCTGTGGCAGGGTAGTTGAGCAGATGGTGAGTAACAAGTTAGAAGCCCTCTTGTCTCTAATTAACCCTTTGCACTCCAGGGAAAAACACTGTGCTTCCCACTGACTTACACAGCAATCCCAGGGAAGTCTGCAAAGTGGAGGGCTCCTCCACTGGGCACACTTCAGCTCCTGGAAACATTTGTTTTTGTTTTCCTGTGTTTCTACTGTGCTTTTAATCCAACAATCAGAGCAGTAAGCAAGACAATTAACTTCAGTTACTGTAAACTACTTGTTACTCGATCCCAGTGTAAAACATGTACTGGGTTGTGCTTGCAAATGTCTCAGAGCTAGTGAAAAACATCAAGTCCTGACCTAAGCTATAAGAAGGGCAAAACCAAGGTCTGTTTTCAATTTTGGTCTTTCTTGACCTAGGTATGGCTCAAAGGGAGATTTGGTAATGGGGTGAGGCATTCCTCCTTGCTAGGAAAATGCTGCCGTGAATTTTGCCAGTAGTCAGTGGGGAGCAGTGGTGGTGCAGCTTTCCGTGTTAGAGTCTAAGGTATTCAAGCTTCCCTCTGTAGGACAGATCTGTAAATGAAAGAGAATTATATTAAAAATCACTCTGCTGTTGACTCATTCTTCTCTCCTTCACAAAACACTTCACCTACCACGCTGCCTCCACTCACTTATGCGGATATTATTCATTAGCAGCAAATACTACCTTTTCCGACTCTGAGATAGAGTGGAGAACAGAGCATCTGGACTCAGAATTTGCAAAAATTTTTTGCCTGTCTGCTCAAATACCATAGGGACCTGTGCAAAGTCCTCAGCTTTGCTGAAGCATCTCCTACAAGTAACTCCAGAGACTGTCATTACGCATATGTATAGCAAAGGTAGTTTAAGTTCTCATCTCTGCCTCTGGATATTTCTTTTCTGCCTCAGGGATGGAATAAGCTCACATCAGTTTGTCTTCAGCAAATGTGGAAGCAGCTCTGTGAATGTGGAGTGCAAATATCCCTCTTTATATGACTTCTGCTACCAGAAAAACAAAACAAAACCACCAAAATGGACATCATGACATCTTGTCAGGTTTCATGATATTGCTTGATCTTTCACTTACAAGGATCTTTTTCAGAATTTTAAGACTGTATGAGAAATCTTTTATTCATCAGGGTTCTTGCAAACTGTTGAATTAAGTCGTGAAATCAGTGTCTTTTTGTTGACTTAAGAGGAGTGCTGGCAGGTCACTTCTGGTCCCACATGTGGGAGAGCTCTCCTGTCAAGCATCAGACCTGCTTAGCTGATATCAAAAGGATCATATGGTCAGCAGCAATCAGCAGGTGAACAAGGAACTGCCCTTTTCATTTTAACATACTGAGTAGCTTTGGTCAGCAGATTTGTTTCAGTTCTGTGGCATGTACCAGACAGGAGGAGGCACAGGTGATGGATTCAGGCACTCTCTGAAACGATTTGGTATGCTGCAAAATGCAAGGAAGAAGCTGAAGAGCACACAGAGCCTTGTTTGTAGCCCAGCTTTCTTTGTCGCATCTGAAAAGAGGCCAAAAGGTGCCTCCTCTGGGATTTACTTCCAATAATCATTAAGGGTGTCTTGGATTCAGCCTTCCTAGATTGGCCTTCCTCACACCTTTCCAATGCACTGCCCAACACATCTGGCATTTTCCAGAGTTTTATGTTAGAGGAATGCCTTGGTGGAAGGTGTTTTGTGAACGGCTTCACTGTTTTTTATATCCCTTCTAATAAATCCTGTGCCCGCTAAGTATAGCCCATTCTGGAGCAGCCGTTTGCTGCAGCCTATGAGTAAGATGGATTACTTTAGTTATTTAAAGGTATTTCCCGTTGCCGTCACTCCTGTACAACAGGGATGGATATTTTTCCAAACTGAGCCACAGCTGATTTACATTACAGCTGCACTCACAACACCCGAGGAGTCCGTATGTACTCAGATGAGTCATCCCAACAGCCTTTCAGGTGTGGGATAGGAAATCTATTCATGTGTTATCAGAAGCTTATCCAACATCCAATGGTCTGTCATGTGGAGCAGATAAGCAATGCATCTGGTGTGGAAATCTCTGTCTCTGATACCTTTTCTATCTCTCTTTCATGAGAGAGAGAAAAAACCCACAAAGCCAAGCTCGACTATTCACAGAAGAGTCCTTTGGTGTGTTGCAGGGAGGAACACATGTCATTACAAAGTTAAATCAATCTCCCAGTAACACCAACAACAGGCTCTAAAATGTTAGTGGGGGTTAGTGTGAAGGCTGGTGTTGAGGGATGCTGTCGGATATCTGTGATGCACCCTGCGAGGTCCTGCCAAGCCACCTGTAAAGGGCTGAGTACCAGGAACCTGCTAGGCAAGAGGAGGCGTCAGGCCACCAGGACCAGCACTGCTGTGGAACTCAGCCTCCAGGCAAGTGAGAGATGTGTTGATCCCACACAAGTCCTTGAGACCTGGCTGGTGACTTTGGCTCACGGCCGAAGGCTGGTAGGGAATGCCACTGTCATGATAATTTGTGCACCAAATCTGTAACTAAGAAACCCTCAGTGGCTGCCCTTATCCTTCGCAAAGGGAAGTGATTTTTGCATGCATGAGCCTGTCACTGTCTTCAAAACCTTGGGAAAGAGCTGCTGAGAGTTCATTAGTGACCAGTGTCTCCTGCAGGAGCTGAAGATTTTGAAAACACCTGCCTGGGTGTTTGATTTTGAAATGTGTAATTGCCCATAGCCCTGCTGTGTGTTTTTTCTGCACTAACACAATTGATAGGGACTAAAGCGGGGAGAACAACAGAGCCCTTCATGACACTGTCAAGCTAAAAGCGTATAATGGAGAAGAGAAGAGAAGCTGCTTCAGGCACGTTCCGTGCAATGCTACGATAATGGAAGCAAAATGGAAGCAAACCTCGTATTTCAAATAAATAACTTTACTAGCCATCCATGTTTTGGCAAGCTTAGATTCTGTGACAGCACTCAAAAGCATGTCATGAGCGGTTGAGTGGGACACACACTGCCAAGGCAGCCATGCAGATGAATGTCTTGATGCTGCTTATGTCTCACAGCTATTGTGCCTGACCCGTATTAATGTGGTTGGCAGACAAAGGGCTTGGCAGGCAGGCACACAAAATGCCATGCTGTAAAAACACAGTGAATCAAGACCTTAGCTTGTCTGTGTTCAAAGGAGAACAGGTCTCTTGTAGAGGATGTAAATGGAAGCTCCCATCCCTCGGAGCGGACCGAGCTTGCCTCTCTGTGGGAAAATCTGTTACTCTCTGCTGGCCCAGGTGAAAAACAGCAGGAAAAGTTCAGCAGGGACCAAAGCAAAGGGATCCTCCACAGTTCATGTGTGCAGCAGGGTCAGAGCATGGAAATTCTCCTCAGCAGGGTTGCAGCACGATGGGGTGTAGAGATAGTCTGAGGTATCTTCCCTTCCGTCTCCTTCAGAGACTGCAGGGGAAGAGGGACTGGAAGAATGGCCTTCCTGCCATTGCTTACTTCTGCATCATGGGATCTCTATCCTCTGATCCATTAGAAGAACATCTTTGTCCTTGGCATATTTTTTAAAGTCCTTGTATTCCCTGGTATTTTTCTCATATGTTACCAATTTTCTGGACTTCAGAACTTTGCATTTTTTATCAGCTCTAATCTGTTTCCCCTCTTCCTCTTTGTCATAAGTTGCTTTTTTTATTTCTAATTGGAGCCTTCACTTTGCCACAGAATCTGGAAGGGATTTTAGTCAGTGTTATCTTCATTATTGATTCTCGGCTTGTGATTATCTTGGCTAGAAAAATCATTGATTTCCATTAGCCTTCTGGTTTTGCCTTTTCTCCTGTTTGCTTATAATTTGCTTATCATTTTCTTAGTCTGAGAGAATTAGCCTTTCTGAATCACTATGCTTGTGTGCATGCATATGTGTGTCACTTATTAAGCAGGATTTTCTGTTTCCCTTTTAAGCAGGAAGGCTGTCACTCAGTGCTTGAGCATTTCTAGTGTGAGATACACAGACAAAAAAATCAGAACATAAATCCCTCCCCAAATGTCAGGAGCACCTTCCTGTTCCCCTCTCAATTGTGATCAGACCTACCTGTAACTCAGGTCCCATGATTTTCATGTCTAAGGATATATTTATGCTAAAGTAAAGATCTGCACTCTCGCACAAACACTTATTAGCTTGAAACTACCTGAGAAGGGTTATGAAAGTGTCAGTTTACTAACTTCAGCCCTAGTGAGTAGTTCAGCCCACAGTGCCATGTCCCAAGTGAGCTTGTTCACCAAATGCAGCAGCTCCTGGGGATGAAAAAAATGCTGGTGCTGCACATGCAGAGGTTGCCTCTTTCATTTCACAAGCACTGGTTTTCAAACCTCCTGTACCTCCAGGGGCAGAATTTCTCTGTGTTTGAAGCCTGTAATATGGTCTGTGGGCAGAGCAATTACCCCAAGATGCTTGGGGATATGGCTTAGTGGTGGACTTGGTAAAGTAGGGTTAATGGTTGGACTTGATGATCTTAAAGGTCTTTTCCAACCTAAATGATTCTGTGATTCTAAGACATGAATGTGTAACTGAAACAAGGAAACTTTACTGGGACTCTGCAGAGATTCTCCTTTGACCTTGTGCCCAGGCACACAGTGCTAACCCCATCCTCCTCATTCAGGACAACCGAGGGGAGTGTAAAGGCTCAAAATATATCTGCAGTTTACACATAAAAGAACCTCTGTATTTGTCTGCAGACAACAACACTGAAGATCAAGCATAAGAACAAGGGGAGTTGTGTTCAAAGCTGGCCTTGTTTTGCTCTGGGAGAGAGTCTCTGACACTTTTTTTGCCCATCCACAATCAGCAAGGGGTCCTTCTGCTCCAACAGAATGGGGAGGCTGAGCTCTGGTGTGCTCAATACAGGCCTCAAAGCAGCCTGCCCAGGCTGGAGGTGGGGCTTTGCTTCGTCACTCCCTGATGCACAGCACCTGATCCAGCCACAGGAGACCACAGCTGAAACCACTGCACCCTGGATTTTTAAAATGCACCTGTGAGCACTGAACAAGCAAAGCACGAAGCCCTCTGCAAGATAAAATGGACATGAAGAGGGCACTGATTCTACAAACAGACTGAGGCTGCCTGTGTAGCAGCCAGGTCTGAATTTGTCCCAAGGCTGATGGAAGCAGGAAGAGTTCTGCAGCATCTCTTCAAGCCACCAGTGACAGCACGCTGGGGCTGGCAGAGGTATTGTAATCTTCCTCTTACTGTAAACAAGGCAGGCATGGATGTTGGGCAGAGCAACAACAGGAGCAGCTAAGGTCCCATCGGGTCTTATTCTTCAAAAACATTGTGCAAAACTATGGTTTCAGCCCAGGACAGCTTTGGTTGTAGGGCCATGGTGCCAATGGCATGCAGGTGAAGGGAGTTTGTGCAGGAAAGATAGGAGGTGAAGGCCAGTTGTATCCTGGCTGTCAGTGCTTGGTTAGACTTTCAGGCAAGCTGCAAATGTTTAGATCAGGTTGAAGGTATGAACTGATGGGTAAAATCCTGGCATACCATGGATATCTTGCTATATCATGTCTGCAAGCTCTTGATACAATCTCTCACAGGGAGATGATGAAGAATGGAGAGGGCATGGGCTTTGCTGTTCAATTCATTGCTTAGACACATACATGCCTTGTGCTGCCATTGACTGTGTTTATACAGTCTCATTTTTTTGAAGTAATTAGTTGTTGGATTAAACACAAGTCTACTGTGATCCCTCTCAACAGGAGAGGAAGGAAAATCTTTGCATTGGCTGGAGAGGAAGCAGGACTGAGCAGAAGCACAGGAGACGTGCTGTTAGCTGGGCAGATTTGCTGGAAAAGTTAATATTTCAGAGATGAGACTGAAATTTCATATTTTGCTTCCTTTTTGGAAGATATGAAGCATATTAAGCTTTGCAACAGCCTTGAACTGTTACTGTGGATACTTCTATCAAAAAAATTACTGCCAAGTCTGATTTCCTAGATGCTTAATGTGTTGATAGACAAATTTGTGGCTGAATAAACTTGCTTTTCTGCAAACAAAACCTTCCATATCTCAGTAACACTTCATTTGTGTTAAAAATCTTTTTTTTCCCCAAGGAAAATAACCAAAGTCCCAAATGTTAGCCAGTGCCACTTGGGCAGGACTGTGAGAGGCTGAGGCTGGAAGCTGTAGAATTAAATCACCTGCTAAACATCTCCGCTCAGCAGGTATCACTGCCAAGAGAGATTACAGAGGGGGCATATGAATAAATACTGTTATATACTGAATTGCAAAGCACTAAACAGCAGACACTGGAAAGAGAACAGGAGACTATTTCTTTTGGAATGGTTGAGAGCTTGTTGTTACACCAGCAAAGGAACTAGAAAAAGCAGGTCAGTGCCTGATATCTGAATCACAATCGTATTTGTAAGAACTTTTGTTCATAGGATCTGGAGTGGGGCAGAACTGAGCTAGATCTAAGGATGATCAAAAGAGTTTGTAAGGTCCTATGCCAGGAGCCATCTCTCCATTTTCCACACGCATCAGGAGTTCTTGCGTTACCAAAAGGTACGCACAACAAGATAAGGAAGACACCTCTGTTAAAATTACAAGGCTGGTATCCACAGATCTGTTTGGACTCCTGCAGTGCTCTCGTGTTCTGCCACCAGCATAGGTGAGGCAAAGGGACACTGGAAGAGTTGCCTCTATTGTGGTCTTCAGGAGCTACCAACAAACGAGTCCTTGGTAGCCGGCTGGCACTGGAGGATGGGCCAGGGGGTGAATTACCCATAAAGGTTGCTGTTGGATTAGCTTTCTCCCCAGCTACCTTAAGATCTCTCTTTATTAGCATCACCTTCCTCCTCTTCGTCTCTCTCTGGGATATCACTTACCACTAAATGCAAAATTATGTTTTCAGGGCTGCCTCCTCCTGAAGGGTCTGGAGAGCTCATCAGCCACTGCATTTTCAAGTGTTGACACTGTCAAATTGCTTTAGAAAGAAGGATCTGATAGTGATTGTATCTCAGCTTATCTCTGCTGGTGACTGTTACAGTCAATTCGCTATCCCTGCTGTAAAGCTACTTGTGTTCGTCAAGTGGAAGACATGTTGCGTCTCTCACCCCACAGATCAGCATCAGGTTGGGGAGTTTGATGGGTAAAGAGAGAAATGATTTGTAAATGTTTATTCTGTGGTGTTATTCTTCAACTCATTATCTAGACAACCGAAGTTGAACCTTGTATATCTCTGAAGGTCAGCTCTGAGTATCAAACCGCTAATTACATCAAAATACAACTTTGTCATTATTGCAGCAAACAAGGGGGCTGTACACTGCTTCATTCAGCAGAGAGGCACCTCAGTTCCATCTTTTCCTACATGGAGCCACATTGCAGATGTAAAAAGTGATATTCCCAGCCTGGGTGTTGACTAGGGATTATGTGAGGGTGGTAGGTCTTCTTTGAAAACATAACTCAATCAGCTTTTGTAAGCTCCAGTGCGCTGCACAAAACCATCAGAGGGAAAGGGAAAGTTTACTAGGCAGAGCAGCTAGAGAAATAATGAGATTTTAAAGCTCAATTTGAATAGAACAATGAATCAAAAAGATGCCTCAAAAATGTAAAGAATTAACTTTCTTAGTTCTCTTAAAATAAAGTAAAGAATGTGTTCTATTCCCCAGAAGATTATTTAAATCCAGTAAAATGCTAAATGGCATTAGAAACAAGCTGTTTCATTTCTTTTTCAATCTGATGTCATGAATTATATACAGGAAGGTACCCTCTTCCCAACATGTATCTCTACAATGTTCCAGTCTGATGAGACGGGCTCAAAACCAATCCGCACTCTGACTGAGGAGTGCTGGTGTGCCCAGATTGTTGTCATCTTGTACCATCTTTGGAAATAAACTTTACCTACCAGTCATTCCTTTTGTCATCAGCTGATACCAAAACAAATTGAAGAATTTTGCCACAGTGCAGCATTGCCAGGATACGCCCAGTGAGATTGCCCGAAGATGTGGTTCAGCTGATTTTCTGATCTTCCAGGTTTTCTCACATGCCAATACAAGGTGGAGGGCTAAGATCAGTAAAGGCATTTAAGACACATGAAGAGAACCTGGAAACACAGAAAATCGGATGAACTGTTTTCAGTCCAGCACATTTTGAGACAGGATATTCTACGAATGACAAGACCTAAGCGTGGGATCAATATGAGACTGATGTGTTAAATCAGTGTAGAAGATTATATCTAAACCAAGTGTCAAATCACAACTAACTACAGGCACTGAAAAATAGAGAGGAAACTCATAGTGGTTGAACAATTGCATTTCAATCTGATCTGTGTTTGCCTATAAAAGCATTTGTGCACATTCCTACCTGCTATCTTAAGTGACAAGTGTGAAGAGGAGGGATTTGTAGGCACAGAGAATGAAGTGGAATAATAAAAGGTGGACACAGGGCTGACCAAGTAAGACTGCTCTCTTCATGACCAGCATGGCAACTGAAGCCATCTCACGTCCTCCAGCTCCTGGAGATTGTATGGGAGCAGAAAGTGACTGAAAAGAGTAGGCCAAGAGCAGGATTTTTCAGGAGAAAAATCCGGAGGTTATGGAGAAGTATACAGCCCTGAGCACTAAGGGCCAGGCTGTGGGATCCCAGTACTGTGGATAACTAGACTGTGGGAAAAACCTTGCTTCAAAAATGCCAGTATCTGCCAGTTTACCCCCACTGAGGAGCTTTTTTGAAGCAAGGATACAGCAAACACTGCCTTAGTATTGGGACCGCCAAATGCCTGAGCCAAGGCCAAGCCAGTGCCCATCAGCCCAGCAAAGACAGTGTATGAACATAAACAACTTCCGACATCAGCTTGAAGTTACTGTCCCCTGTGACGAGTTCTTGTTCTGGCTGAGGAAGAATGTGGCTTTTCACTAGCTAATGGTTAACAGCATCCTGAAGGAAGCATTAAGCTTAATGACATGTTGGTCCAACAATACCAACAAAAGTAATTTTAATAATTAGAAAAGGAAAGCTGAGTCAGACAATACCTTTGGCCCAGGCTGTACCCAGAGACGTTTTCCCCCACAACTCTTATGGTCTTCTATTTCCAGCTCAACAAAGCCCAATTTTGGCCTTGTAAATAGTGTCATTAAATGTTATCTAATCTCTCTTGAGTGCATGGTTCATGAGTCTGAGCTGCT
>WEIS01052641.1:0-23884 GCA_013389965.1 Todus mexicanus
TGGGGTGTTTTTTTTTAAAAAAATAGCTCCTCAAGCATACATTGACTTCAGAATACAAGTGCTGTGTGCAGAGCAGACAGTGATTAGCCCTGGTTTAATTTCTCTCTTTGTGGGAGCTTTGAGAGGTTCTCAGTACCAGCTTTGGTGGCTTTTTAGCATGCAGAGTATTACATAAGCAAAAATCAGAAGTAAATGCAATAGAAAAATAAAAATGTTATCAGTGTAGGTACTGCAGTTTGTATAAGCAGAAGACGTGGCCCCACGTCCAAGAAAGACGAGATGGTTTAGTGGAAAACTCTTTTTTCCCAATGCATTCTATTTTGAAGCATCTGTTTAATATTCAAGGTGTTTCACAGCAGTAAGACTATGAAATGCCTAACGTATATGTATAGAACATGTCTGTGAAGGTGCAGGACACCTTTGATGCATACCCAGCCCCAGCTCCTTGTCTTTACTGCTAGTCAGATCTCCATACACCCGTTCAGTAGGCTAAAGCAGATATCATTATGCATGTCCCATTATTTGATGCTGTTGCAAACCTTTTCTGAAACGTGCTCTATGAGCACTCTGTTTGAATTTCCTTGACATTAAACATAGGTTCGCATGAGAGTGAGGAAGCTCCTGTGCAGGTCTGGGCTGGTTGTCAGGCTATATAGTATGTGAGATGGAAGTACTTCAACTAATGTATTTGTATATTTTTACATTCTATGGTGGAGGTTTTTTTCCTCATGCATAAAATATTCAGATTTTAGAAATACACATAAATTATTGCAGAGCTCACACACATTAGCCAGAGATTTCTGACTTATTTCACAGCTGCTTCTTTTTCCCAAATATTTGCAAGCAGTTACATAATGGCAGTGGTTTCAGTAAATATGTAAAATTAAGTAGAATCATGTCATAGTACCTGTGATGTTCTGCATAATAAAGTAGACAAAGCTGAACAAAAATTATCCAGCTGATTATAATAGAATTACTGCTCAGTGCAAATAGTCATTGGCTCCTAAATTCTTTTCTGATGTGTAAGCCTGCTGAGGATCCAAAAGTGTTGCCTTTTAACTTCCGTGCCTCACAATTTGTGTTTAATTGGATCATCAGGTCCTTCTGCAAAGCCACTGAGGGCAAGTGAAGGTGTACTGCTGATTTCAATAGCATGTGAGTTGCTCCTCTTCTTAAGTCTCCTGATGACTTTGTGGAAAATGTTTCCATGCAAAGCTGTGAATAGGGTTTGTAGAAACCAGAACAGCACACCTGAGCATTATAGCACCAGGTAACCTGATTGATGATCAAACATCATGACCAAAGTTGATCACCCATTTGGACATTATTAGAATGGTAAAGAATGATAAATTTGACCTCCTGGTTACAGCCTAGCTATACTAATGCCTAGTTAAAGGCATTAAAAAGTTAGCGTACACAGGCTAATGTCCTTCTGCAGCCAGCTGAGAAAGGCAAACACTTGTACAGAGAAGTGCCTAGAGCAGGAGTCTAACTGAAGTGAATTTTAGAAAGACCTGTGCACCTCCGTTGAATGTAGGAGGAAGCTATGGAGGCTCAGTCCTGTATTTCCCATTGTGCCTGCCTGACCTTCTGGCAGAGTCTGTATTATTAAATTGCAGTAAAGTTTCACAGCTGGGGAAGAGCTGTCATTTGCCATTTTAGAAGCAGTTGTATTTAAGTAATGGATGAGATCACAATATATATCATACCTCACAGGAGTCACAAAATCTGTGTTTGTACTTCTGTGCTTCTCTGAGGGATGCAAGCTATATGAAAGCAGTGTATCATTTTTGTTACATTTAGCTAAAAATATATTTTAAAATAATGTGTGTGAAGTCTGTCATACATAGATCCTTCCCTCAACCAAATAATTTCTGTCTGAAATCTCTAGGAAAGTTACCTGTAACAGTACTGCTCTGTCACAACCCTGCCCTTTTGAGAATTATGTGGCAGTTCAATTTCCTGCCCAAGGCCTGATCAGGTGAAGTTTTACATTTGTAAATCATGCAAAGGCTTTGGATAGAAAGTGCTCTGAAATCGCAAAACACTTATTCTGTTCTCCCAGAGTCTGTTAATTAGTAAGGCTTTTAATTATATAACAACCTTACTTTAAAACTGTCCTCTTTCCTATTACAGTCATAGAAATGGCAGTCTTGGCCCTGTGTCTTTTTTAAATTGACTACTGAGGTATTTATTAACATCACTTCCAAGACATTTTTCAGTGAGCAGTGAGTTGGAATATGGAAATGTCATATTTTACCTAGTATTAAACTGTTGCTAAACTAGAAGTGTAGCTCTTGCTGGATGGTTATTTTGTATGCATGTCTTCTTCATAGAAATAAATGAACATGCATTTTTCTTTCATTAAGTATTTTAAAGTTCATCCTTGTTTGGTGATCTCATCAATTAAAATAGGTTTCTGAGCAGCTTGTGAGAGCAGAAGACTAATTAATTTTAGGCATTGGATAAAGCTCATTCTTTCCCAGTTTTTGTCTGCTGACAAGTACTACTAATACCCATAATAACCTATGATACTTTGCAAATAATTATCTCAATATCTTTGCAAATTAACAAACTACTCCTATTTTTGTGGGACAATATACATTAAGGCAACTTATCAGAACTACACATAGAGAGAAGAATCTTTGATATTGTTATCATTGTAGAAAATAAGAGAATCCTATTGAAATGTGTAGTAGAAGATTACCATTTTTTAAACAAGGGTGAACATTTTCCAGTCTCTCACCTAGCATTGCACCTGAAAGTGAAAGGGAAGTCAAAATACATTAAAGACAGGCTGACAACATAAATTTCTGGAACATATTCAAGCTTTCTAAAATATTTGCACTGTTTGGATCTGTATTTTCACTTTTATCTCTTAGAGTCTCTGGAATCAGCTGTAAGTTTAGGTTCTTCATCCAAAATTTCCAGTTGTTGGAGGTGTTGAGGTCTGTGGGGTAGTTTGGGCTTTTCACTGTTATGAGTGCATCCTTTTAATGCCATATTAGTCCTTTGAACTGTTTTCACTGGACCACCCAACAGAAAGAGTAGCTACACTGAAAGGTTTTGTTCGTTTTACACTTCCACTATAAAGCAAATGCTTACACGAAACTCTCACTTTGAAGTAAATCACACAATACCCAGCTTTCCTCCAATTATGTTATGTAGCGCTACTGTATTTATATAAGCATAGGGTTTGTTTTACACTGAAAGCACTTTCTGGGAGGTGACTGCACAATACACAGGTACCCACCCAGGGTTGCTAAAACTCACTGATGTCTGCACAGAATTTGAGCCAAAGCTCCAATATGAATTCTTGGCTCTTAGGAAAAACATCGAGATCTGACTGCACACATAAAGATGTTTGGGTTTTTAATATTTTATCTTTAGAGGATAGGGGTTTTTTTCAGAGGATTATTCAGAAAGTAATTGACCTTGCCAAAAAGCTGGCACTCAAAAAATGCAGATATTTAAAACCTTTAAGTACATCAAGAAAACTATGCTTTCTGCTGCAGAGCCTTCCAGATGGGTTTCTTTCATAGTGGTTAGAGAGCGGCTTCTGCTGCCAGTTTTTACCAGTTTCCATTAATGAGATGTTGAAATTTCTGTACAGTGTACAAAGAATATTTTAATGTATATCCTCTTTGCCTATGAGGGCACTGATGTTACAAGATGAGAAATCTGGGTTTGTACAGTATTTCCTCCAATATATGGTCTCAGAAGGGACAGAGTTGCGCCATTCCTATTTTGTGCAACAAAATAGGCAGCATGNGTATGCAACGAAATGAAATTGATATGTGTTTTCTCTTGCTCCTCTCTTTCTAGGTCCCTGTACCAATTATTCTGAAAGCAGTGACAGATCAACTTCAGTTACCCTGGAATGTGACCTACTGCCTTTGGGGTGAGATCTGCTTTGTAATGAAACATCACTTTAGTTTCTTTATCTGTTTGTGGGTGATGTATTTATCATTTATTGTTTTCTTCAGCTAACTGTTAGCAAAAAGTAAGTTAGCTTATTAAGTTAGGGTATTTGCTTTAACAGTTTCTATGTTTATTAAAGCAGTATTTATACTACAATATGGGCTGGTATTCCCCTTCTTAGATCAGCCCTGAATAAGAAGCGTTGTAGTCCATCAAAGCAGGTGGTGGGGAATAGAAGCTTCCTCAGACTCTAGAGTAAGTGTGAGGTTAGAGTAGATTATGGTGTTGTGGCAATTTTGCTAGTCATTTTAACCAAAGTCGGTGTGGCATGGTAGGGTCTGTTTCATTTGGCCGTTGATTCAGAGCTGGGTTACTGTTCATTGAGGAGTGGCATATTGTTTAAGTAGGCTATAACATTCCTCTACAGTCTTGGCAAATTCTTTGTTCAGTCTTATGGATTTGCTCATGCAGAATTCAGTTAGAAAAACTCAGGTCTTCTGCATGAGGAAAATAGAGGAATATCTAGGACCGTGTTAAACAGTCCCTCTAAGTCAGGATCCACTCTGTAAGTCATGGTGATGCCTTTCTTCAAGTGACAAAGCTGGTTTGATAAGATGCAGTCATGTCAGAGCTGGAAGTACAAAAGTGCATTTATTAAAAATGAATGCTATATCCTCTTTCCCCGCGCGTATCTTGTCACTGACATGACTTCACAAGTTGCACATCTATTAAACGTTTCAAACGTGAAACTAGAGCTCATTAAGCAAAATGTCGACAGGTATATGGCAAACTGTTTCAGACACAAGTCTGTTAATATTTGTCTCCAGAGTTTTTTGTCTTCTAGGTTGTCACCAAGCAATCCAGCTGTCTGGGAATACAGCTTGTGTTTCACCTGATCAGAGTCTGACTGTCCTTTGGGGTGAGGTAGTAGGTTGTATAGTTTTAGGGTTACACCCTGCCTGTCAGATAACTATACAATCTACTGTCTTTCCTGAAGTGGCTGTGATATCATCGCTGGATATGTCTTCAAAAGGCAAAGGAAGTATTTTTCAACCATAGCGTTCTCTGACTCTGCCTACATGTTACTTTTGGTTCTCATAGCAGGGTTATAAAAGTAGACAAATGTCCTTTTAGTTTTTAGATTCTTGTATTTCCCATTCAGGTTCAAAAGCAATTTCCTTGTTGTCATTTTCTCAGAGAACGTGGGCTGTAAGTGACAGGGCACAGAGGTACGGCCCAGTCTGCAATGAACTTGCTCACGCTCAGCTTTCTTGGACTGCCGTGAGAGTGACCATTTGGAAACAGCTGACCTGTTTCTCCATTACTTTGTGGCGTTTGTGTTCATATTCAACGGAAAAAGCCACTTTTGATTCAGCAGCTATTTAAATCCACTTTGCGTAGGCAGTTTGGGAAACTGTGAAGCGATGAGTTGGACTGAAAACAACGAGGAAATCTTCCAGTTGCTCATATTCTGCTCTGAAAGTGGTAAATGCTTGAGCTCTAAGTAAAGAGGTTTCTTTAATCATTTTTTTTACACTGATTTAACTTGATTTTTTTATTTTGTAATGCTAATTTGGGAGGCACAGTGCTTGCCACTGTGATTGTTATGTCTCTGGATTCGCCCCACCAATTCTGACTGACTTCCAGATAGAACTGTGAGGAAGGACTGACAGAACGTAATTATGGTCTTTTTAAGACTAAGAAGTGTGTGGGCTAGAAAGTGCTAAGGGAATCTTACTTGCAAATGGTGAAATGTTAGTTTCATTCAGAAGATGCGCTTGATGCTCTAACAGGATGAGGTAGTAGGTTGTGTGGTTTCAGGGTAGTGATTTTTGCCCCAATCAGGAGATAACTATACAACCTACTGCCTTCCCTGATAAGCAGCATAACAACATCAGTGTCTTAATTCACAGAAAAACGAGGTAAAGTATACTTCCGAGACCAGCAAAGTAAGTCGAGATACAATTGTTGTTATCCTGTCCCTAATAGCTCTAAATTTAGTTTCTCACATTGTTTGCAATAACTGCTGGCAAAATAATTACCCTTTTTTTTAAAGTCTTTAACATGAAAATTTGAATTAAAGAACTTTTGTTTATTTCAAAGTGTGTCTGCTCTTGATCTGTTTCATTTCTGGTTCATTTGAGTAGAATGAAGTTATCATGAGAAATTATTCCAAAATTGCTGTGAGCTTGCATTTGAGGTGGTCATATTTCCTTGACATTGAAAGTTTGAGTCCAAAAAAATTTGACTAGCAATGCACTGGTTTTGTTCAACGTTACCTCCCCCTCAGGAATCTTCCAGTGTTTTACAAACAACACCAGATTAAGTCACAAACGTTCTTCAGCAAGTCAGCTTTATATTACAAATAAAAAGTTGCAACAATGAAAATCAAGGACCAGATTTAAAAAAAACAAAAGCAAACATTGATTCAGTCCCTCAGTTTCTCATAAGCAGGCTTATTTCATGACATTTAAGTACCCCCAGAAGGGAATCTATCTAAAAGGCTCAAAATGCACCCGGAAAACCATGGACCAAAACTGTTATGTTCATTAAAACCATTTTGAGAATACAAACCATGGAGTCTTACCCCAAAAACCTGGAAGAAAGGGAATGTAGCAACAAGGTGCTAGGTTTGGTTGTAGCTACAGAAATTGTTCTCCTACGTACAAAATACACCAGGAAATTAGGAATCCTGTAAACCTTAAGGTTACATTAAGACCAGAGGGATCAGACTGGCTATGTATAACCACCTGTACATATGTTGATTAGACAGCATATCATTAGTCTAGACTTCAGTACAGATTTGTTAGTCATAATCCTCTACTCCTATCTCACACGCTACACAAAAGAAAGTGTTGCTCACGTGAAAAGCGTTACCCTCATACCTGTAGCTAGGCAAGCTGTGACATCCACGGTGAGTGCAAATGAAAACACTGATGTTACACTCGACAGCACAACTGGGCTTCTCTGGTCCAAAAATATCACACGTATTTGAGGTCACTCAATACCTCAAAACAGGGCCTTTTGTTAATACCTTTAATGAAAGGTTATGAATGTTATTTTGAGTCCTGTTCATAAAGAGGGATAAAGGCCATTGGTACAAGAGGAAAAATTGCTGCGTGTCTGAAAAACACAGGCGAATAGGCAATACTGTGGCTGGTTTTAATCTTCTCTTTTCTTCTTGCTGTTTAAAGAGGAGCCCTTAATTTAAAACTGCTGTAAGGATACTTACCATGCTGGCCATGTTCAAGGGCTGCGGGACATGCATTGCAGATTCTGAACTCTCTTTCTTCTGCTGAAAATGCAGACTCACAGCTGCAGTGTAAACATCTTAGATGAGTGTGAGTAGTGATTGCATTCTGTGGAGCTTAAAACATCCTGCTTCTCTCCAGGATACAAAACTGGCTGGAAATTTCTAGCTTAGTCTTGCATTCAGTAAATACATAGCAAATGTGCTGTATAGGAGAAAGGGCTGAGCAGTGGGAAAATGCTCTCCACATTCTACAACAGCCTGTTAGATCCCATCTCTGAAGTAATTTAAAAATCTTCTGGCTATGCCTGTGTCAGCATTTTGTTCTTGGTAATGAGCTGTGAGTTTTCAGATTCTAGTCATTCTGGCAATCCCATTGAAAAAAAGGGCCAAAAAAATCCATAGCGTTCTTTTCACTAGGATCTACAGTAAGTGTAAAAACATGTGCCTATATTTAGCAGCGTGCAAGCCTGCAGTTAATCAGGTCTGTCCTTAGCAGTAGGTGTCATTCCAGCTAATGGGAACTGCAATAGAAACTTTAAAGCACAGCTCTGCAGTACCAAGTATTTTCCAGAACTGTGTACTGAAAATGTTCGTATCTGAATGTAAGTAGTAGCTTGGACTGCTGGAATCGTGATTAAAACCAAGTTGCTTTTTAAAAACTCAGGGTAGCATTACTTCTTGGGGTCATGTGCTGTTGTGCTGTACATCTTAGGTGTGAGGAAAACGCATAATCATGAGTACGCATAATGTATGCTAAGTGTATAACAACACACTTTTATAATCTGTGCCAGCTTAAACATTATTTTTTTTAGTGTAACAGCATTATTAATTTATGAGCGGAAGCTTAATACAGATGAAAATTGGTGGGCATGGGATTTTCTGTGAGGCTGGGATTTTCTGTGAGGCCAGAGTTTCAGTTGTTAATTTCCCTTTTGTGCTCTGAAGAAGGTATGTGATGTTTTGAGACAAGGTGCAAAAAAGACATCAAGCAGATCCCTGACATTAAAGCCACTGTTGCTGAGTTTTAGAGCTCTGTTGTGTGGATGCATGAAGCATTATTCCTCCACTTCCATAATCCTGTTCAAGGCTGTTCTTTTTTGTTGGGGGTTTTTTATTCTCTAAAATAAGATCCCCAATGTGAAAATTTGGACTTCATTTGGCAAAACACTAAAACAAAGGTAAATGCTTTAGAAAATCCTAAAAACAGGCTGTGCTACCAGCCCACTTGTGAAAATCCAGCATTGCGACCGTGCATGGGTACCATGTTGCTGAGGCTGTTCTTCCATGGCTGCTCTTGAGAGGGCAAAGACGTTGAACACAGTAAGTAGTTCCTGGGCGCTCTGCTCAAAGGGCAAACCACAAAGGGGGATTTATACTGGGAGAGAATCCAAAAATGCAGTAAGATTGTAGCTGGCATGCCAGCCCTTGCTGGTACAGATTCAACATGGCACTATGTATTGCTGAACAGGAGTGACACTTGTGGGTACGGGGAGAGAGCTGGTGCTCATCAGGAAAGAAAAAATGCCTACCTTCCCTTGTACTCCGAAAGTTTCCCCTCACAGGGCCTGGTCCAAGCATTGTGCTCATACTGGGAGATAAATACTAAAGGAGAATAAAATAAAACATTAGCTGAAGTCATCTATGATAAAACAGCATGCAGCACTCAGAGAATTGGAGGTCCGAGCATATTGCTAATTACCATGAACGTGATTGTGCACAGCAGTTTGCCTAGAAGTGGCATAGCTAAAACCTGTTTGGGCTTGAAGGGGGGTTGGTAACTAACACTGCAGTGCTCACAATATGAATGTGCACCAGTTAGGGGAATAATGGTTATCGCGGTTACTGGTGAAATTTCTGTCATGAAATGCAACAACAAATCAATAGTGGGAAAGGAGGGAGGATACAAAATTGGATTAAAACTGCGAAAGGGACTGGTAAAAGCAGGGTTATGGTTATATAAACTGGAATTTGACCAGGACTCCATGGTTGAATTACATATGCTTAGGGAAAAACAAAACAAACAAAACCCACAAACAAACAAACAAACACCCAACAGGAATACCAACAAATGATCATCCAAGCAGGAAGATGCCGCCTCTTGAACTGAATTGACTTTCCCACCAGGTAGGCAGATGGGAAGGAGCGGTCCAGCTGTGAGTCTGCCAAATGCTTCTTCGTGGCCAGAGCGCAGGAAGCAGCTCCCCGCACATGCTGTGTCACCACAGGTGGAGCAGAGTGATGTCAGTGCACGACAAGAGTTAGACCAAGAAGTGTTTGTATCTTCAAGTCTTTCTCTGCATGAGAGGTGTTTGCTCTGATGGGCTTTACCCCTGTAGCTCTCTGCGTTGGTGTGAATTACTACATTAATCAAAATACTTAATGGAAGTTCGAGAGCTGAAGCCCACCTAGGTGCATACAGGGACCAGTAAGTTAACAGCATACACCAAATTGCGTCTCACTCACTGATAATGTTTGGATGGCTTTAGAAGCAAAAAGAATGGCACCAACTTTACAAAAGCTTACTAGGAAAAAATTCAAACAATTTGCTCTTGATATTCAGAGATTTCACAAGGATGTTAGCTCCAAGAAGGCTGCACCCAGGAAATACTGCTGATGCCGTCAGTTTTACACAGCTGGACCTGAGGGGTGGATGTAGCCCACACTGAAATAGGCTATTAAACTACATATAAAAGACAACTCAAGGAACGTGTCTGCTTATAACCTGTCTCTTAAAGCCCCCAGCCCAGTCAGGCCTTTGGTAAAATTGCACTGACATCAAGATGGGCTCGCCTCAATTTGGCAGAGAGGGATTTGCCCTAAGACCACCCAGGATATTTTCCACGGCCTTCAAGCACAGCCTCTTGCCCTGATAAAATAAAACCTCAGCTGTCTTCCATAGCGCTTGAACTCAAAGTTCTGCTCAGGTTTGGGCTACAGCACAGCCCAGATCCTTTATTACAGGCTCATAGGTACACTTACCTGCAATGACGCTGGAGCGCACGCTAGTGTCTGCCTGGCTTCCTCACCTTATGCCTTGCTGGAGTGTCACTGAGGCAACATCAAGGAAGAAAATCTATGCTCCCACTAAAAAGCCTCCAGCACTGTGGGCTTTGCAGAAGTGGGAGCGCTGTCAGTAGCTGAGCTACAGACATCTATGTTGCTGCAATGCAAATCCAAAAAGTGGAATGGGTGGAAAGAACTAAAACTTAGCCCAGTCCAAAGAGCAGCACACAATACTTGATTGAGTATTAACACTTTAAAGTTATTTTGGCATGGCTCTGATCTGTGTGGCTCAATGCATGAAGACATCCAGGTGTTTATTTCCATTACAAACACTATGGGAGATGGGAGCCTTTGAAGATGCCTGCGAGGATGTGGGATTCAGTGGCTTGGATGCCCACATCTCATAATAAATAAATAAATAAAATAATTTAAATAAATCAATTTAAAAAAATTGTGGCAGCACTGATTAAAAGAGAAAGACAAAGACATCAAGAACCCTAGGCCAAAATACCCACAGATTTTCAAATAGATGTGTGTTTCTAAGTCACTTTGGCACTTTTAATTGTTTTGCAATTAACAGTAATGATTACCAGTCATGCTAAGCATTTGATGGTATGAAGGCTTTTGTCTGGCTATGGAATACAGTTCATGCCTAGTCTCCAACACAAATTGAAACCATATGGGTAACCAGGTTAAGAGACAACCAAGTTTTAACCAAGTTCCCTGATGTGGCTTATGTTTGTATGTATTCCAGCCAGGGCCTGAGGCTCTTACTCGAGATTTTCCCTGTCCAGCTTGTATATGCAAATGTAAACAATAATATTTCCATCCTAGAGGAGCCCAAGTGAGACTTTATAATGCAAACAAGGGCATTAGTGTGCTGGAAGTTCTCTCAGTCAGCCAAAAGTGCGCAGCAGTTTACATATTAGTATATGTTTTTAATTAACACTTGGAAGAGAGAGACAAACACTTGATGCACTTCAAACTAACACAAAGTACCTTTCTTACTTGTTTAGTAATGTCTACACTGAAAATACAATCATTCCTTATAAAGAAAATTGGTGTTTACCTTTTGTAAAGAAATGGCAGCTTAATCCTTCCTTTACGCAGTGAGACAGATCTTTCAAACATCTCACTTTCAGTTATGAAAACATCACACTTTTTGTGGAACTGTTGAGTAAAACACAGTTTGCAGCACTCAGGGGTCTGGGTCTGGGAGGTTTCCATCTAATCTCGGTCTTCCCTGTCCTTCCTGAGCAGATTATTGCCACGTGGGTGCACATGTGCCCTTCTCTCTGGATTCACCCTGAATTTGGCGCTGTTTCTCTTACATCTGTTAGAAAGCTACCCTGTGAGCTTGGCAAACGGTGTCGTAGCAGTGACTATTTGAAACTCAGATGGGGAATCCCATAGGTCCTACCTTGATTTAGGCTTGGCTTGCTGGCTCATTTCAGTGACCTCTGCTGAGGTGAGGTGTATGGTACACATGGTTACAATATAAAAACTTTTTTCCTCTGATGTTTCAACATATCCAAAATGTTGGTTATATTTCCTTTTTCTCACCCCTTTTTTTGCTATTTGCCACAGGTAAAATGAAATGATCGATGGCCTAGGATTTAATGATTTACCTTTTATTTCCCCACCTTATCAAAACTGAGAGTCTTGAGTTTGGAAATTCCAATCGATAAATTAGTTTCTATTTGGTTTCCCTCTGCAATGCAGAAGCTTTTGCAACACTTAAGAAGTTTTAACTGTAGCAAAAAGAAACGGTATAAATACATCACATTTCAGACATTCATCATCTTGTACTAGCTGACAGAAAAAAATATCAAGTGATCATTCCCAATTTTTATTAAAATTTGAGCAAAACGAGAACTCGGAAAATCTCCCTCTGAAAGTTTCCACCCTTGAAATAAGACTTTCCATGCTAGAGGAAAGAAAAAGAGATTGTATTATCCAGCATATGGTAGTATATCTGTAGCTCAAGCTATTCCCAAATTTCTAATGGAGAAGCTACATCTACATTAGTTTGGTTGAACACCCAATAAGAAATGGTCATTTTTCATACAAAGCTAAAACAGCTACAAAAGGAAACCGCCATCAGCTGGTGATGGCATATTCCTGCCTACAGCTACTTGAACCATGCTCAGAATCTGCAGCTGGGAGACAAGATGTGGTTTGAGATATGTGAGCCAAAACACGTGGTGACTTACTTCTTATAGATGATGCCAAGTGGAGGTAAACACCTCAGCGCTCATGACGTGAGCAGCTTCTGGGCTGTGCGCCAACCTGCCTATACACAAATCTGCAGCTTTATGTTGCATTCAGCAGGTTATTTTCCCCAAAGGTAGTAAGGGCAGGAGGTGCACTTCTTCCCTCAAAATGTTTAAAGCATTTTTATCACTGTCCAAGCCTGAAGAACCCTCAGAACTCCTGGGTTTTGGTTTGTCTCAGGGGAGGGAAAGGTTGTTCCCCCAACCTCACCCCAGTAAGGAAGCGTCGGGGGAGGCTGGGGTCTGGTGGCTGCCATGCAGTGGGCAGGGGCCAGGTGGCTGCTGCCTTCCCGGCCTCAGACCCCGCTTTTTGCGGCTACAGTTTCTCTGCGCTGATTTACGACTCCCTCCAAGTGCCTGGGATAGAGTTATAGCCCCTTGTATTACACGGTGCCTTCTCTGTTATTCTTACTGCACGCCACAGATTTATGATGGCTTTTAAGCCAGGCAGTATGTAAAGAAATACGATCTTAACAAAATATAGAAGGGACCAAAGGAGGTCAAAGTGTGGGAGCTGAACAACTCTACGGTGATCCAGGATTTCCTTTTATTTACTGCTCGCACCTTTTCAATCTCAAGTGGATTTCGGCTGTCTCAGGCAGCCCTACTCAATGGCTGAGCGGAGTCTGTAACCCACTGAGCAGAGATGCTTCATCATCAGCAGGTGTCTTTTATTGCGATTTAGCACACATAGGAAATCCCAAAATACCAGTGGTGAATTAAAAGAATTTTAGACACAGAATGCCAGCAAGATGCATAACATAAGGATAGGTAGGACTCCCGCATTCATCCAAACAAGCTATCTCGTGCCATCTCTTAAAATGGCACCAGCCTATGCTTTTCCAGGTTACTGATGTCCTGCAGAGCTCCTCTGCTTTTGCTGCTGAAGGAGAACATTTGCGATAGTCTTTCATAGAGAAGTAGAGCAAAAACGATGCCTGATTTTATTGATATGATGGCATAATGCTCTAAGTGACTGTACTTTATAGCATTATTTACATATATTCATCAATTACTCCAAAACTGCAGAACTTAGAAAAAATACAGGCACCACTTTTACTCTGCAGATGGATAATGTGAGACCTTGCAGCGTGTGCAGGATGACACAAGGACAAGGGTAGAGCTGCAAAGAATCATCTGCGGGAGCACAGCCTGCATTAAACACTACGTCAAGATGCAAAGTGCAACAGCTGGCAAGAAGGAGGAAAGCTGTAATTACAGCCAACAAATGACTCCTGAGCCAACACCTACTATTGAGGCCTTGCTCTTGAAACAGAAGCCAGGGAGAGGAGCTTTTTGTCTCTGAGGTGAGTGCCATAATCCTCTCCAGCTACAGTATTGTTGCCTTCATTAATAAGACAAGCTCTGGTGTGCTCCCTTTCACTCAGATTTACTATCATTATTTCTCTATCTGAGGAAAGAAATTTGTCTCCCTTCTCGTTATAACCTAGAACATATGGTAAGGTTTCTATGCCACGTGCTTTTTGGTAGTGCTTTTTTGTTTGTTTGTTTATTTGTTTCCTTTTTCTTGAAAGGCACCTAACAGTCCAAATAACAGTCCAGCTCCACTTCTAAGCTTCCAGAACAATGCACTCTCCAATTCTTCAGCTGCTTAACACTGGTCCTTTAAGCCCTTTCTGAAGCAAGACAGTTAAAACAGGCTGGGCCCTAGATGGTCTTTGATATGCCACTAGTCTGCATTTTCTTTGAAAGTCTGGACTCTCATGAGGTGTGAGATAGGCATCAGAACTGATGGTCAACACAAAACTGCCTTCCTGAGGTCTTCTACAGACAAAATTGTTTACCTGAGTCCAGAGGTGACTAAAGCATATAAAATTAGCAGCACTTCTTTAGTTTTCAACACAGAATATCTTTAAAGACAAATAAACCAGTCACCAGAAGCTTTCAGGAGGTGTGTTACACTGCTTAGTTACCCACTGCTGCTGCCATTTCTTCCCTAGATATAGTGCCTCAAAGCCTGGGGCTTTGCCCTAGAAGGTCGCAGCTGTGGGTCTTCTCCTATGATACATGGTCTCCTCCAAAATGGCATCCAAAGCAGGGTGAGTGATTTAACTTTACCAGAAGGCAAGATGTGTGCCTCCTACTAACCCTGGGATCCTTGTATTCCCTAGCTCTCTATTTTCCAACTGATTACTGAATTTCTATGATTATTTCCTCACAGTATATGTTTTTTATGATGATATCAAAACCAATCTCTTTTTGAAACATTAGCACTGCAGTCTGTGTTTAAGCGTAACATCTAAACCAGTCCTTGTGTATTTTGATCGTTCTATATCACTAATGACATGTGGTGAGACCTCGTACACTATGAACACATTACCTGCTCTTTTTTTCCTAATGTTGTTCTGAAGCTTTACCTCATCAGAAGATCCTATATATTTGAAAGTCCTATGTGTATTGTCCTCAGCTTACTGTCTTATTATTGATGATGAGGAGAAGGTGACCAGGGAACAATTGCGTGCTGCCTCATGCTGTAAGAGACCTAGGCTGGTCTCTCTGCCTTTTAGGAGATTCAAAATGATCAAAAAGAGATGCTTTTTTTTTTTTTTTTCCTAAGCTCTTACAGTTAAACAGTGGATCTTTTCTGTTGAGTATACCATGGCGCCCTTGGCAGCTCAAAGAGAAGTGAGAGGCTTATGTGGATGACCACAATACTCTTGTTTCTGCTAAAGATGAATCCTTGGAAGGACAGAGTCCAATTTTATGAAGGCACTTTTTTGCTGAAGTTTAAAAGCTGTGAAAGGCTTTCTTTATGGTAGAGTCACTGGCTTGGAAGAGTTTTGGCAAGAAGCTGCCACAGTCTTAAACTTGCTTTCATTTAGGTACTTTTCTCTTTGATATGGCTGCTTTGCAGTAGTGACTTGGCTTGAAAAGGACATGGTGGAGAATAAACATGGTTAAGATAAATCTCAAAGCTGCTGTATTTGTGTGGGTTCCCCACTTTGACCAGGGTTAGACCTTCAGCTGAAAGCACTCCTAATTTGATAGCAGACTTTGCTATGTGTAATTAGTTACTTGCTAGTTAGTAATTTTTGCATTATGTTTCACTATCTTTATAATGTACTTTGCTTATGGAAGAGTCATCAAGATGTTCCTCAGATTCGGTTCTTCTGGTCAGGAGCCTCTTGCCCTTGCACTTGATTTGTGCTCTCAATTATAACCATTCCAGTGGGGCATGTAACTCTGATTTTAAGATAAAATGAAATTATAAAAGTCATACTTTAAACTGTATTGCCCTTCTTGCAACACTGTGTTATGCATATTTAAATAAAGAAAGGTGAAAATACTGCACCACCATAGAAAGGGGCATGTGATGTCTTTATCTGTAGAACAGGGATAATACTGTATGCTTATATAGCAAGACTTACCACAAGTTGAAGCATGCAGAACCTGAAGTTTTATTTAGCATGGTGAGGGTATGTTGTAACAACTGTCAGATGCTGGTTAACTGTCAAGCAGCACCTGAGGGGACTGAACCTTCTGCACTTGCTTTTGCTTTACACTGAGTTCAGGTGGACACAGCCTCTTGTTTCCTACACAACCAAAAACTCAAACACAGACCACACTTCTAATAAAGTAATAACAGAATTTACTCATCACTTCTAAACTTTGAAAATGTTCATTCTTCTTTTGGTAGCAAATCTAGTTCCAGCTTCTATATGTTGAAAAAAAAAACCCACCTCCTAAATATAGCTTGAGTGTTTTACTTCACAGCTACAGGCAGAACACAGCTATGAATCAATAAAGAAAGCCTATAAACACTCTTCTGGCTCTATAGCGTACTTAATCTCAACCAGGACTTGTAGTAAACCACAATTCCCTAGCTGCAATAAATGCTGCAGGCTCCAGAGCCAAGCAAAAAGTTTAATTAAAAGCAAACTGATATGTATATACGTATATCTGCTGACACAATCTCTTATTCTTGCATCTGAAGTATATATAGGCCTCTTCCTGGAGACACTGGATGATTTAGACTTCAATTTCACTTAAGAAGCCTCTCAGCTAATACTGTCCAGAGAGTGTCTGTGCGCACACTACATAAAGAGTTTCTGTTAACTAAATTCATTGATCCCCCATTGCTTTACATGCCTAGAGTACCAGCTGTTGAGTTATTTGCCTGATTTAAGAGGCTCAGCAACATTTCCCTGTGCTTTAAATAGCCAGGCGTCACTGAACTTTTAGGAGGAACTACATTTGGCAGTCAATGTGTATGACGGCACTAGTGCAATAGATTATATTTTGGCTTTAAGAAAGCTTGGCAGCTTTGAGGAAATGTCTCACTGATGCTTTAGACAAGCGCTGCTCATGTTAGCAATGTTTGACAAGCTGTTCCATAAACATTTAACGAAATGCAGTTTCTTGTTGATTTGTGTCCCAGGTCTGTCCTAGCACTACACACTTCAGCCTGAACTCATGCCTCCTCCCTCTGTAACCACGTGTACTGTAGCTGTTTGCTGGACACGATGCTGTAAGCCTCATAGTTGATTCACAGGAAAGTCTGAGTTAGATGATACCTCTGGACATCATCTAGTTCAAACTGCTGTTGAAAGCAGCACCTTAGATTCAGTTTCCCAGGTCACTGTCAAGCAAAGCATTTAATATTTTCATCAAGAAATGTCCCTCTGCTTTCTGGGAAGCCTATTGCAATGCTCATTTGTTCTCTGGCTGAAATTTTTTTTTTCTTACGTCCAGAAGGAATTTCTCTTAAACCAACTTGCGCACATGGCCTTTAGTGCTGCCAACAGGAATCCTTTTGAAAAGTGTATCTCCATCTTCTTTAAAGCTACTTTCTTTGGGTGTTAGAGACACTGACTAGATCCATCCTCAGCCTTTTCTTCTCTAGGCTAAACAAAATCACTTCCTTTAGCCTTTCTTCATATGCCAGGTTCTCCAACCCTCTAATCATCTTGGTGGCCCTCCAGTTGACCCTCTCCAGTTTTTCAATGTCTTTCAGTGTCTTGAGCTGTGGGGCCAAAAGCAGACATGAAATTCCAGGTGTAGTCTAAACAAGTTCCGAGTAGAGTTACACACACATTGGCTGGCCTAATTAGTATGTTCATGCAGACACTCACAGTTTGTGTGACTGTACCGAGAACATTTTGATGCCAATTTTTCTGAACCTGAAAAAGGAGGATGACAACTGATACGGGACTTGGGAACAATACAAGGTTTAGTTGGTTTTGTTTTCTCAGAAAATAAAACCTTTTTCCTCAGAGAATAAAAATATATTAAAAGTATGTGAGACAATAGTGAGTTCTGGCATAAAATATATTAAAGCAATATTTGAGAGGCTTCTGACACGGCATGAAATAAACAATTACCAAAAGGTTACCAAAAAAGACAGCAGACTAGAAGAACTAGTCAACAGGTTCATGGATCAGGAACTTTATTTTGAGGAACTTGATGTCCTTGAGTTGGGTGGTGGGGTGGATATTCTGTTGATGGCTGCAAGGATTCTCTAGCTGCAGCTAGGGCTACAGAGGGCTGAAGAGACAGTGGGTGGCAGGGAGGTTCCTTCTGTCAGTGGCTGTGGGGAGTTTCCAGCTTCCTGTAGGCCCATGATGGGGTATGGAGAAGGTGAGTGGTGTGGTGATCTCTTTGTCCTTGGCTGTGAGGAGCTTCCAGACACATGTAGGTGCGTGATGGGATATGGAGATGGTTGGTGGTGCGGTTCTGCCTTTCTCCAAGTCAGTGACGGGCTTCTAGCTGCCTTTAGGACTATAATGGGGTGCGGAGATGGAGGGATGATGATCCGTTCCTCCTTGATTGTGTGGAATTTTAGCTGTCTGTAGGTCCACAATGCCATATATATTAGAGCTGTTGAGTGTTTCCTTATCCTTTGGTTCATGTCCCTGTTGAAAGCTGGAGTGCTCGGTGGCTGAGGAGAAGAGGCTCTGCTCCTGCCTACCTGCAGGACTTCAGCTGTCCAAGAGGGGAGAATGAACAACCAAAGCAGTCACCTTCCATCCCCTCAGCCCTCCTCTGCCTCCCTGCCTGGGGCTCTCCCATCTTCCTCCTAACACTGTCCCTCATGTGTCTCCCTGATGGCCAGAGGATTCCCCTCCTAGGGCAACTGTGCCGAGCACCCTCCAGTGATATGAGCTACCACTGGTGTTCTGGCCACTGCATTGCTACTAATGGTGCCAGGAGCTCCTGTGGGGCCTGACCCACAGCTCTGCAAGGTAAAAGGATAGGGATCTCCCTCCCTCTGCCTATGGCTGTGAGGAGCTTCCAGCTGCCTGCATGACTGTGTTGGGATACAGGCAGGATACGTGTTTCTGATGGGAGAGGACAGGAGTGTGCTGTGGTCTGGTCCCATCGCTCTCTGGGTGTCCAGCTGTGATGCAGAGGAGAAGCAACAAAGGAGGAAGGAAGAGCCGGTGTGCCCTCTCCTGCCTGATATAGCCCTCTGTGCGTGCCCGTCTGGGCTGGCTGTGTCACCAACTGCCCCGTGAGATGAGCCACCAACAGTGTTCAGCCTGCTGTGACATCACCAGGGCTGCTGCATCACTGAGACCTGGGGCTGGTTAGCCTGGAGAAGGTCGAGAGTGGACCTTATCAATGTTTTTAAATATCTGAAGGTTAGGTGTGAAGAAGATAGGAACAGTCTCTTTTCAGTGGTTCCAGTGATAGGACGAGGGGCAATGGGCACAAACTGGAACACAGGAAGTTCCACTTGAATATGAGGAAGAAATTTCCACTGAGGGTGATGGAGCACTGGAACAGGCTGCCCAAAGAGGTTGTGGAGTCTCCTTCTGTGGAGACTTTCAAAACCCGCCTGGATGTGTTCCTGTGCAACCTGATCTAGGTGCCCTGCTTTGACAGGGGAGTTGGACTAGATGATCTTCAGAGATCCCTTCCAACCCCTACCATTCTGTGATTCTGTAAGAAAGCCACCACCCAGCTGGCTGCCACTGATCAGAAAATGTCCTAAAAAGTTTGGAAGCACTTTTGTTCTTGACTTGAAAGTTTTGGGCTCATACTGGCAGAGAGAAACCGCAGCAACAGCCAAGTCATAAAAGGAAATTAAAAGATTGTCAAGAAAATTAAAGTTGTCAAAATTTGTTGACATGGAGCTGTGGATTGTTATAGCATTTCAAATTTTCTTTTACTTTGGATACAGATGCTAGCATTTATAGACCTAGAAATTGAGTGCTACGTGTGCAAGTAGAAGGTTATTACTGTACAACTAAATTTTGTAGGGATACAGTATCAGTCAAGACTCTATAGAATGATTCTGCTGCTCTTGGTTTGAGAACAATAAACTAGAACAGACCTCAGACATTAAGGGTTGGGATGGGCATAGGAAGGATGGAAATGATTGTTTTACCTTAAAATAACTAGAAAAGGCAAGTATTAGCTGTAGAGGAAAATGTATTGTTTCAGCATATAGATAAAAACGTTCTCTGAAGTTATGATCCCTGCCTCACTATTGGGCAGATCTTCTCCGTGAAGGAAAACTCACCAGCAGTTTTAGTACCACAGGGTGTATTAAAATCTTCACCAGTTTCACACTGGTGATTATTTCAAAGTAGTTTCATAAAGTCACTGTAATTAAGCTTATCAATGCTTGAAATGCCTGGGATGAATAGGCGTACCAATGCCAGATAAAATCCAAGAAAAAGAATGGAGATGTTGCATTTCTGTGCCTGTAAAACCCAGCCTCAACCTACCAGGTAGTGGCAGGAGAAGTTTCCATGGCTAGTCACCACATACAATTATTTTTTTACTCTCTCTTATTGGGTTTAGAGCAACAGGTGATGTATTGGGTTTCATTAAAGGTATTTACGAAGACAAATCACATTGGGCCCTGAATCTAATGATGAAAATCGCGTAATTTCTCCATAGGTTGCAAGAAAATGTGAAAAAAGTACTATTTATGGGAACAGCAATAATACACCAGCCTTTTCTGAGAAGGTCGCAAAGGCACATAAAACACAGTAATGCAAACAAGGATGGTATAATTAATTTGTTTAATAAACGTCACAAAGCAGCAGAAGATAAGCAAACAAGAGAGCTTGATATGGTGCAAGGAGGAAGATTTGACAGTCTACGAAGTAAGAATGCATACCTCAAATTATGGTGTGTTTTTTTGTGAAAAGCTATGCTTGAAAATATCTTGATTTGTGATTATAGAAAAGGGTTAGTAATCTTTTGCAATGAGGCAGAGAGGGAAAAAGCAACGTATGTGCCTTCAGTAGAGTGGGTGACCTGCAAGGAGGGGTGGATTTCTGCCAGAGGAGCTGTAGCTGTGGTCTGACCTAGGCTTGAGGGAATGACTCTTTTGCCAGGCTAAATAAGGGGAAATCTGTGGTGTGGAAGAGCTGGCAGAAAGGCTACTTACTTCTTGGTCCCACTCAAGATTTTATGGACTTCAGTGAGACAACTGTATGATGCCAACTACAGGGTGGCCAAGCACACATGTATGTGTTTTAATGTCCATGCAGGTTATTTGGGTCTGCCAGGGACACAAGAGCTCAAAACTCTCTGCTCTTCCAGCTCTTAGCTGATGCCATCACCTCTCTTTCTATGTCCCCTTAAAAACAAACAAACAAAAACCCAAATATGTCTGCAGCTGCAAGGGTTTCTCAATGTTACCCTGCTGGTAATACACAGGGAACGTCCTCATCCACCATAAATCATGCTCAAACTAATATAAATATTTGTTATCTTAGGGCCCTTTTAAAGCTGTGCTACAGCTTTACCTGCAATTCTCATTAGGCAGCACTGCAGCTTGTATCTGCATTAACATCTGAACCAGTCATTTTTCTGGAACATCTCTGCTCAGATGGAGGAGGAGGAGGCATGGAAATGTACAGTCTAACTGATATATAACCATGCAGCTAAAACATGATTCTGCCTCTGAAAGTTAGAGAAATGGCAGTCCTCTGCCAGTCCATGACCTCTGGATTCGTGAGTATGGACTTTATCATGCGGAGCAGTCAGCCACAAAACTAATAGAGAAGACATTATTTTATGTCCTGTTAACCACGTTACTCACAGACTTATGCCATTATTTCTTTCTTCAACTACTTTTCTGGTTCAGTTCCATTTCAACTCCACCTTAGCATAATCACAGCCAAGCTGAACATGAATTTAAGCTGAACCAAAACATCTTCTGGGTCAATGTTTCTTTCTTGTTGTGATACATGTACTATATAAGAATCAGAATTCAATTAAGCTTAATGAGTATGAAGATTATTTTCTGACTTTTTGTGGCTGTCATAGTTGTATCTGTTCCAACCTCTAAGTCTTCATGGCCCTTGAAGCAAGAATGAGAGATGATCAGCATATCTATTCTGTGTAAACAATATATGACATCAGAAAGATGAAAACCACCCCTTCAAGCACTATTTATAAATATGAATAATGTATTTTACCACTATCAGAGGTCTATATAGAGACAAAACAGAGCAGACACTATCAACTTTGGGGGTTTTGAAGCCAAAATGCTCCAATCTGGACTGAAACTTTGTGACTCAAACCTCACTCTACTGAGCACAGAATTCAGTTTGAAATTCCAAGATGAGAGGAACCCCAATTTCAACTTAGGAAAAAAAAGATAATTTTTTCAGCCACCATCCTGTCATGTTACCAAAACTAAGAACAAACTATCAGTTACTAAAATACATGAAATCTTTTTTTAACTTTGCCCAATGACCATTATACAACTTTGTAGCACTAGACTATATATGATTCAAACACTGCATTTCTAAATGCAATAGTTTTGAAATGCTGTCTTTTCATATGCATGTTTTGCTGCAAGATAAAATTAACTGTAATGTTGATTTCCTTTCAACTGTCTCTCTATTTCCCTGCATATACACACATACACATACATACATAGTGATGCATGAATTCTTGGAACACTAATGAAATGCCTGAGTTGTAACAAGTTACATGTATAAATATCACCACCCAATCTACAGTGAAGAACCACCCAATCTACAGTGAAGAATCTCTTCCCCATAATATTTCTTAGCATCTAACACTACTTGCAAAGGTAGTGAATAGATTCTCACAAAATAAAATAGTGAAGAGGTGTTATTACTGCTGTTATTAATATGCTCTCTCTTTTACAGTGAAACAGGGCAGAAAGAATTCAGTTCCATTGACCTGTGTTACAGCATAAAGAGATTTGACCCCAAATTCTCCCCCTCTCACCCATCCTTGGGACCTTGAAAACTTTCTGCATAGAGTAATATTTAGCAATGTCTATGACTTTGTATTCTCATCTGACTTCTGGGTCTCCTATGTTGTTGACATAGTAAGCACCTCCGTGGACGGAAAACCAAATAGCCAATGGTGCCACAGTATTTTTGGTGTAAATTGTTACGTGGAGCATCGCTGTTGCTTTGTGAGGACTGCAGAGTATTTTGCACTTAGGTAAATTTGAACCATGAACTTTTTGTGTGCCAACTAAAACAGCACAAAAATATATTCCTTCCACGCCTAGCAGTTACAAGGCTTTCACAAGAGAAAATGCAGTGATCTGACTATAAATAGCAACTTAACTAAAATTAGATAGAACTGGCAGGCTCTGGCCTATGAATGGGAGCACTGTTAATATGCTCATCAGGTACTGGAAGGGCTCCAAATCTGACAAGGCATGCTACGGCACAAACTTTCTGTGCCTGGAAAAATGAGCAGAAACGGCTGAATGAATAGAGCTGGGGATGTTTTCATAACTGGATAATAATGTCAGAGACTGCCTGACCATGCTGATTAAATTCACAGGGAGTGCTGCAAGTAGGGATATTTCTCCATATTCCTTATTGCTTTGCTCTGTTTACACTAACAGAAAATGCTGTCAAATCTAATGAACAAAGAAATGCGGGAAATCATTTAGGGGAAAATTTATATCGAGATACTCATCAAATTTATACGTAGCCAGGTAACAGTGTAAATTTAAAGTATGTAACTGCTTTTGGATGTTTTCATTCAGAAATGGTTAAGGCTTCTTTACACTCTTACATGGTGAAGTTACTGAACAGTGAGTAAAAAACATGAATTGATGGTACACCAGGTGCTTGGCAATAATGTGCTGCCTGTTCCCCTTCTATAGAAACACCGAAGATGCTATATGGCTTTCTCCTGTTCAAAATAGTCCCTATAGCATAGAAAGTGCCTTTATGGTCACAAAACGGTAGAGAAACTTCAAATGCCAGAACATATATGCTGACCTTCTTTCTACACATAGCACCATTGAAATATAATCACTTCTGCATCTGCAATCAATCAGCCTAAACTTCCATATATAGCTTTTTTTCCCTAAAAAAATAAGTTACCTCATACAAAGGCACCTTGAGGGCATGCTGTATTTCCACAGGGAAGTCAGAGCAAAGCAGCTGATGAATTGTGAATTTACACTGAGTTTATTGTACAGCATCTCTCCATGTTGATAAACCATTAG
>WEIS01052646.1:8407-22747 GCA_013389965.1 Todus mexicanus
CTAAAGGAGACAAGTTCTCTGAATTGCTGCCTCTCTAATGCAGGCTTCAGTTACACCACCTATGTAACATTTCTGCATCTTGCAAGAAGGAACACTTGATTTTTAGCCTCTTTCTCCTGTGTAGTTTGGAGGATGTGGAAAGGCTGGGCACAGAAGCAAAGCTCTGCTTCAATCACAGTTACAACTAAGCTGATGTATTATAGTCATATGACACTGGGGGGGAGATGGCCGTGAAGTACAACTGGCTGAATTTTTTTCAGGTGGAAAAATTCCTGTCAGAAATATCCAAGTCTGCCCAAAACTGGTATTAAAAGTAAAACCAACACTCTTGCTTCTTTTCTATTAAAGGTTTCATTTCCATTATCCTTTTCACTTTTCTTCAAATTTATAAATACATAAATGTTGCTACTTTTCACAAGGAAAATAAGCAAAAGAGACTTTAGAATGTAGGTTTTGAGACAGAAAAAATTTCTCTGCTGCTAGGTGAAATACTGATGAGCAGGAGGAGAGGAATCAAGCCACATGTACAAAACAAACTACTTCCAAAACAGCAGTAAAAATGGCATAAATATATGGAATGAAAATGAATCATTTTAATTTCATTTAGGAAAGAAAAAAACCCTAATAACTCATTTTATTTTCCTTAATGTAAGGAAAATAAGTCCTCCCTTAACCTTGTTTCTCTAAAAAGGCCTGAAACACTTCAAAAGCAATCCTATATATGCTTACATCTATCAACATATTGTTTTACTTATGGGAAGCAACTGTGAAATCACTGTAGTATGCCTCCACATCACACACACCTTTACAGAATATTGTAAACTCATATATACTCACTTCTACGTATTTTTTCTTTAATTCACCAGGTCCCTTTTTATTTTAAATATTTTCACATACCTTAAGTTGTAGATGGCTCCTATCACGTTGTTTTCATGTCTCTTTCATGTTCTAGTGCTTGAGGTAGGGCTGGAAGGGCCCTAACTCATCAGGTTTCTTGAGCACATTTCTTCTTTTACACATGCAGATAGCCCCAGGTGCTGAATGGGAATGAAATAAAAAGTGGAATGAAACTCTTAAGCATGTACTTCTCCATTCTGTGGAGCAGGGATTTCCTCGACAGAATTACAGACTTAACGATGTGGAGAGAACCTACTTCTTACCTATCTCCTCCTCTGTCCACGTCTAGAAGTCTTCAAATGTCAAGTCATGGATTTAAAGCCTCTCTGAAAAGCATTAGTACCCAGCTCCCAGAATCCTATGTTGTAGGTTCAGCACTGAACATTGCTGATCTCAAGATTATATGAGGTCCCTTTGGCAATTTTTACCGCATACATGTACACAGGAGAGCATTACTCAAGTAGAAAACTTCACATTCTTCAGCTGAGCATTGCAAACTAGTAACACTGTGATTGTCATGTTTGCACAACCTCTTGTTTAGTTGACACGTAGATTGTTTCATTGTGACAGTCTTAAAGAAAAATCTCTATTGTCAGTAAGTGGATATAAGCTGTAAAGAAAATATGGGCTAGTCATCCCAATCGCATCATGCTGAAGCCTGGAGAGCATCATCCCAGATGTATTCAGATGTTATCTGTGGGATCTGAAGTTGCTTGGGGTTTTTTTGCAAGAGCTGCACTGCCCAGTTCTTGTTTATCCTGTGCAAGTCAATAGTTCTTTATTTCATGAAAGAGTTTGTCTACTTCTGTTACTTGGCTTTGAGAGGAGTCTTTAGTCTGTAGCAAGGGAGTGTCTTCCGTTCTCAGGAGCCCATCTGCCAAAGGAAACACTGACAAGAACATCAAGGCTCCAGGGGAACCGCTTTTGCTTTCATACATGTTTTGAACAAACAAGATTGGGTAGAGTAAGTGTTTGCAAGGTTTTAAGGTAAGCTATTTCCTAAATGAATGTTGACACAATAGGATAGAAAGTTTAAATACAATATTTATTGCCATTTATCCCTTTCATGTCCTACATACAGGATGTATTAAAAGCATACAACATAACTGCATTATTTATACAGCTTATATGAAAACTGTGTCCCAAAATACTTTCCAGAGTATCTGGAATAAATCACGAAAGAATACTTATCATGGTACAAATGTAGTCATACAATTGACTTATATTTAATGCACTTTCTGGGACCTATCTATATGGCTTTTATTTATGTTTACACAAATTTTACTAGTGTGTAATGTTGTAGTACTAAGTAACCCAATCTCAAATTGACAAAATTTATACTGAAGTGTTGCAGTCTTTTCAGCCAGATTTGTTGTTATCTATGCTAATTTACATTGCTGATTTGTCTGGAAAGCTCTACATTTTAATGTTGCACAACTATACAAATACTGTTCCTCTCCTGTTCTTCACAGTTACCAAATTTAGACCAGTAGTCCAATCAATTGAAGGTCATCCAGCTCATTGCACATCAAAATGCTCCTAAAATATAGCATAGATTTCAATCCTTATTTGGTTTAGGAAAAAATATTGCATTTGATCAAGTAGTCATGACAGAACTTTTAGAGGAAAAAATCAGCACCTTGCCAAGTCTTGAGCAGATCGGCATAATTTTGCAAGTCTCAGAGTTAAAATAGCTTGCCATATTATCAGAGGAGATCCTCGGGCATATATTAAAAGTAGAATGAACTTTTGAAGTCTGTGTCAAAACAGCGTTTTGATACTTCATCCTGCCCTCTACTACCATTCACTGAGCACCTCACAGTCATCAGGTTTTGTTTTCTGAATTCTGGCAAAAAACAGAGGGATAAAGTATGTTTACTTATTTAAACTTGTCATTTAATGTCTTTTACAACAATATGCATTTCCTTTTCTCTGTTAATACCACCTTCATCCTTGACAAGTTCGAAGGTAACTTTCACAAACCATGGCTCAGGATTAAATTCCAGAAATACAGAGGAACTAAGTGGGCACAAAAAATGCTAAAAGGCATTATGTAATGAATTAAAGCTGCATCCTTAACTGACATTAATATGCCCATTTGGGATTAGTTTTCAGTATCCTCTTCAAAGAGATATTGTCCAAGTATTTGCTGTTATCAGCCACTAGAGGGAGATATCATTACAGAAATACAAAGCTTACCCCTGAAATTGTAGCTGGGTCATTACCTTTTGGCTTCATCAACATAACACTTCCAGTTTACATGTGTTCTCTTTTAGAGTTTCTCTGCATGATCTTTGTTGTTCATAGCCATAACTCATTTAGTTATTGATCAAATTAACTGTTATTTGGGAACTTTGTTCAGCAAACTTACATCTCCCAAATTCACTCAAGCATCAAAACTTTCATCAAAAAATACCATATGCACCACTAGGACTACAACTTCTCCATATGTCAGCTGTTTCCATGTCTTTGGTATGCAGGTACAAAACAATTCCTATACTTTGCATAATGAGAGGGCCTTTTGTCTGAGGACTGGTTTTATAGTGAGCAGACTTTATTCTCAGACACCTTCTCTTCAAGCCCTTTCCCACTCTAGAGGTTTGGAGCCACCTCTTTGGGAGTGGCTACTTAACAAACGTGCAGCATTATGCCTGTTCACTAATGTGACAGGTGGATGTTTTTCTTTGCCCTTTTGATATCCATGGGATCTTTTGCACTGCCTCATTACATACAAAGCAAAGTTTCCTTTTAGAACTATTAAAACTAACAATGTATTTTTAAATTACTTGTTTTAAAAGGAACACTGAGCTGTTAATGTTTGTGACNTATTTGTTTTAAACGGAACACTGAGCTGTTAACGTTTGTGACTTCTATACCAGTGTAGGTTACAGGCTTTCTTCACACATTAGATAATTTACCTTTTTGGTAACAGCTTTGATTGCAATTATTTCTTGAATTTTATTTATAATACAATCTATAATACCATATTTGACTCTTCAGAAAGAATGCAGCATTTTAAGTTTGCAGGAATTGAACAGGCCATGAAGAAAAAACAGCTCATGTGCAAACAGGATGATGTGAGCACAAAAGCTAGTGAAGTTTGAATTCCCCATTTCATTTTGTATATGCTTTGATTATATCAAGCAGTTCACATCCCTGCAAGATACCTGTATCACATCAAAACATCCTTCAATCCATCCTCCAACATAGGCTTCTTTGTTTATTCTGCAGCTGTGCTGTTTAACTACTAGATAAGGTTGTCTTAACAAATTCAGAAACCCCTGAAATAACGCAGGAATGCGATTTGGATTATGAGGTCAATATTATTATTTTAAATACAACTCTACTGAATATACTTAATTTGAACAGACAGTACTGAATCTAAGAACTTGCATTAGACTGAAGATAAAAGCAATCACTCGCCTTGTGGCAAGATGAGTACCTCCTGGGACTGAAGTTCAATGCAAGAACAATATTAATAATATAAAACTTAAGTTGTTTTCTATAGCATTTGCTGTAATAAAAAAATGCCCTTCATTCATGTTAATAGAACTACAAGAGTATATTCATAATTCATTTTAGTGCACTAAGATTAGGAGATCAAAACGAGATGTAAAAAAATACCCTATATATATATAAATAAGTTCAGTACTAGGTGCAGTCATTCCTTCTGGTACTTTGAAGTCAAGGATAACATTTTAAGTGCTTTGGAAGGAAAAAGAATTCAAAATACTGATTCAGGATTGCTATTGCTGTAGGAATTGCTGGGATTGCTGCAGGTTGATGTAGGCAAAATTCTGTTTAATGAAAATTCCTTCTTTTAATGGAAAAGTAAACAAAAAAAAAAGTGATAGGGATTTTCCTACACAATTACAATTGAATACATCACCAACAGTCACTCTATCTCATGACTGAGGAGGGGCAAACCAGCACCTCAGTCCAACAAAGCAAAATCCATTATAATCTGCTCTATCATTTACTGTTCTGAGCAACAAAGACGACATTCATCTTCACGCATTGAGGGAACTGTTTGAAACAGCCCAGTTGCATCTCTCCTTCCCAGCAAAAAAAGTGCTGGTTACAACTGAACTTCTTCCAGGTGAACAGAGGCCTCAACTAAACCAGGTCTCTGTGACAGGCGTGAACAGCCCTCACACTTTGTACACAGACAGCGGGGGATCTTTCAGACTAACTCAGCCAGCACAGCTTCAGATACTGCTTCTAGTAGTATTGAAAATAAAATAGATTAGAACTTCATTACACAAACAGAATTACAACACAACTGAAGAAAAACCCCGTACAGCTCTGCAACTCCTTCCTTACAGGCATTTGAAATGACACATTGCATTAGATGGCTTCTGAAGAAGCAGTATTGACTGCTGTTTCACTCCATAGCCATCTCACAGTTAATGTCAGTAGTAACTTCAGATGGGAAGTTACTAAAAGTTTAGCAAGACTCCATGCTGCTGTTCTTTTCTATGACTCCATAAAAAATTTATCTAATCAAGCTGGGAAGGCGCAAGATATTTGCTTTTATTTAGAAAGCATGTTGACTTGAATGCTCAAGATGTACTGTTCTTTGTGCTAAATTCCAAGACTCTCTTGAACGGGGTGTATGTCCTCACTGGCCTTGAGCTTTCAGGAGATCTTCTGTTCTCAGGACTTGTACTGTTAAGGAGACAAGAAAAAGCTCACATAATGTCAGAGTATCAGACAGCTGGGCTGGAAATGTCATGGCAATGAACTTGTGCCTTGTTACTTGATACTGATGAGCTAAAATTAAACTATTCAGAGTGTTTAATGTGTTCTGTCTTTCTTTTGTATAATGCCACAAAAAATATTTGATAAAAACCATGGCAGATACTGAGAAGTTTACACGCAGGCATCTGCTGGAGCTCATACTGCAATGTCCAGCAATACAGCTACTGGGACTAAGAGTCCTGCAACAATAAAGACAGCAATATTACATTTAAGGACACAATAAATTGTGAGGAGTAATTCTATAAAATCTAAACTTTATAGAGGTACATTTCAGCATAAAGATAAATCTCAAAAATAGGAAAAATATCAGATAAGTAGGGGCTGTGGTTACATACAGAGAGGCCCCAGAGAGGACAACAGCGATCACTTTCTGTTGGCACCCTGAGTGAAAAAAATTGGTTTTCAGATTCCAAAACTCATGCCATTGAAATATGCCCTAGGCCAAATGCTGAAATGAGTGTATTTTTAAACTAGTTTGCATCCAGCTTGCTGATTTCATATACTAATTTACATTACTCAAACTAAATGATACTATTTGCAGGGCACTCAAGATGAACAAGTTTACTTGTTGGCAGTAAAAGCAATGTGCAATCGTCTTCCTTACCTGACTATTTCAGTTTCTGTTTTGCCCTTCCCTGTGGTGACTTCTTGGGGGGAATATTCAAGTGCAAGTCCATAGCCTTCCTCCTCCCAGGGCTCAGTGCAACCCTGCTGCAGTGCTCGAGGCACAGAAAGGGGAGGAGGAGCAGGGCAGGCGTTACCTGGATGTCTACAAAGCCAGGCTACAGAGCTACTGGCCACCACAGATCAGAGATAGCCATTCCAGGGCAGAAGTGGTAATGTTGCCGTGCTGTTTACCTTGCAATCTTCCACCTAGGGCTAGGATCTCTCTAGAAACGGCTGCAGAAATGGCTGCAGAAATGGCCTAAAGTGTTACTGCTGGTGTTACCTGCCCTTTAAAATAGCCCTGGACACATCGTCCAGGACACAAAGAATGAAGTGTGCATGAAGCCAGCATTAACCAGCCTCAGGGAAGAGCTATCCATTGTCTTCTGCTGTGCTGCCAGCAGACATATTTCATCAACATTTCCCATATTTCCCAAAGTCAGATCTCTTGACTTCTAGCTTTACTCTATGCTTAAATCATATTACTGTAAACAACTACTCCCCAATGGCTTGCAGTATGTTTGCATCTTGAAAGAAAAAAATAATCCTTCTCTAAGTCATTGAAGTATACTACACCTAGTAGATGTGCTCTTTTAAACTTACAATAATTCTGTAAAACTCCAACAGTTTATTAGCACAACGGTTTACAGCACCAATAAGGGACATTATGAAGAAGTTTCCTACGAGCAAGTGGGAAAAGTAAATACCTGTATGGAAGATCACATCCTACACCAGTATCTCTGGTTTCTATATTGGTCTTTGGTTGGTTTTCCATTAAGTAGTCCAGTTTATCCTGTAATTCTTTATTCTGGAAAAACAGTAATTTTCATTACAAGTTTGTATTATTTAAATTAGGTTAATTAAAGAAGGAAATAAAATTGCGCATTAGATTGTGCCCACAAGAAATAATGTAAAAGTATTTATTGAGGAAAAAAAAAAGTAATCCTTACTTCTGGAAAAAAAATCAATTAAACCAACAGTTTTATTCAGAAGCTTCTGTTTTGAGTAATTATAATGCTGTTATAAAATTGTTTGTTAAGAAGCTTAGCATGAATATTAAGACTCTGTATTACATACATTCATAAGCTGTGAAGAACAGCAAATACGTATAGTAAATATGCATCCAGAAAACATCAGGTGATATCAGTTCAAATTTTGATTTCATGAAATAATCACAATAATATAAAAGGTAATGCCTTACCTCACATTCTAAGAAAGAGATTTTTTCTAAAAGCTGAATTATAAATAATTCCTTTTCTTTTACTTTCTTCCTTAGCATTTCAATCTATGAAGAAAAATAAAATAAGGACATTTAGTCTAATGGGGGTGGGAAGTGGATGAAAAAGACCTAGATACCACATGAGGAAAAGGTGTTTAATTTTCTTGTTCTGCAAGAATTGAATGCCTATATATATTCACAAACTGCTTTAATCCATGGATTAGTGATCATCCCATACAATTAGGATCATTATATAAAGATGATGCATTTATACTGACATGGCTTTCGAGAATTTGTATTTTTCTGGAAAGAGAATGGAAACTCAGATGTAACAAAGCAAACTAGGGAAAATTCCATCTTTGACTCAAAGGCCTTTGCTCTAATCAGTTTTAACTACATTTATAGTTAGACTGATATGCAAAAAAGACCATTTCTAAATACTTAGGTTAAAATTTCCATGCACTCCTACCTGTCACTTTTTATATCTTAAAATCAATTTTGTGAAAGAACATTAACAAACCTCTTCAGAACCACTAATGTAAAACATTTCAGCATGTTTGGAAACAATGAGGAGTAGAAATATTCATGTCATGCTAAAAGAGAATGCTAAAATATCCAAAGGTGCAATAATCAAAGTAACATTACTACTATCATCCTCTCAAAAATTTACTCCTATGTATTATAAAACATTTCAACCAAAACATATAGGATTATGAAAAAAATGAAGCAAAACAAATGCATAAACTAAACAAACAAATAAAAAAAAGTTATAAAATCAACTCAGCTTTAATTTAGTCTCCATGATCGTCAGTTGTCACATCTCATTGACACAAGATCAGCTATTCCTTGGAAAAGTTAAAATGTAAACTCTATACAGTGTTTTCAGCTGAACAGTTACAGAACACAGGCACTAGCACCGTCCAACTTTCTCAAAATCAGATATTTCCTTTCTTTTTTTTACTTTAAAGTGATTACTTAATGTTAAAAAAACACAATGTCATCTAAAGCTATTATAATTTCAGTTTTGAAATCACAGAAACACAAAGCTTGTAGCATTTTCAGAAAATCATAGAACATATTTTGATCTTACAACTTCATTTAATAGTGTGGCTAAATTAGGTCAGCTATATCTTTGCTGGACTTTAGTTTCAGTCCTGCCAATAAATTCCACCTCAGAAGACATAAACTGCTCTTTTAGGATTTTCAAGTGAGTCTTCTCTATTAATACTCTGTCCTCCCATTACGCATACAAGGGAAAAAATTTCACACACTAATCAGTATGACACAAAGATGACTGAAGCCAAGCACGGTTTTGTGATCAAGGAGGGTTTTGCCCTGACAGCGACCCATTCTTGTTATTGAAGGTGATGGACCCCATGAGCTGCCTAGTCTGATTTTTACATCAAAAACGAAATATTTCTGCTTCTAAGTGATGAAATTATCATTAACCAAAAGCGAGACCAAACTCTTGTGTTTCATAGCCATTAACTTTAAGTTACATTATCTCTGTGAACACAGAGGCTCTAAGATGTGAAATCAACTGTGACAGTATCTGTTATGATTATCAGTACTATGCACAAACAGATTTAGTGTAAATTAAAATTAAACTTATTTACTTATTCTTCACATTGGCTACAGAGACATAAATTCTCTAAGGATATTTTTGTGTTTTTCTAACTAGAATGTCTTGAAAAAAAAATGAATGTGGACACTTTTTTTTTTTTTTTACGCTTTTGTGAGAATCTTCTAAGTACTGGCAGACTGAACTATATACAATACTACATGTTCATGTAGTACCCGTCAGAACCCATTAAATCAATCTACTTTGTCCTTCTGAAGAACTACGCCAGAATTTTAAAATACACCTTCTCTTCTATAGCAGGGAGAAGAGACAATGTGGTACTAGATCATCACATGCACAGCATCTTAGTCCAGCAGTAAAAGAGAATGGAATGATTAGACCACGCAGGTCACCAATACGATAAGGCTGTGAATTGGGTAGTATATATGGAACATTTTGGTGGATTTTTACATCATGATGAACTCACAGACATAGCCACACAGACCAAATATATTCCAGGAGAAAAAAATTCAGCAGTGGCTAAAATGAGAGGGTTTTTCAGCACCCGGAGAAGTCCTGCAGTCCCTGCTGCCCCGATGCAGCAGAGCTACCCCTTGAAGCTGCTGCAGAAGGTAAGCAGGGCTGGACTGTACCTGTATTACTTCATGCAGGGATGCTCCACCCCCAGATACATGACCAACTAGTTGTCTCAGCAGTTGCTGCAGTCCAATGGCTGAAACAGCTTCCAAAGTTATGACACACTCTTAAAACTACACACAGGGCTGACAGATGACACATCCCACCAGAGTCGTTTACTACAAAAAAGTTTATTTACTGAATAAGGACTAGAGTACACATCATCTTACACTATTAGCACCAGGAGTGAGCAAACTCAATATGATTAGCCCTTGAGGGGATAGGAAACCAGAAAAAACAGAAATAACTTTAGGGCATTATATTAATATATTACTATATTAAATAAAATGCAAACTTAATTCATTACATTTATATAAGTCACCTTGCATAAAGTAAAAATGATGGTTTCCTTCGAGAGAGGAATGTAAAAAGAACACTGGATCACAATGCTCATATTGGGTAAAAGCACTTCAAAAATAAAATGCATGCCTTGCAACTTAATGTCATTTTGATTTTTCCATAAAAATGTTAGTTATGGCAAACTAAAATAACACAGCACCATAAACCTATATTGCACAAACCCAAGTCTTGAGAATGTCTTTGTTTCAAAGAGTTGTATAAAGCAAGACAACTAGCAGATGACAGAGCAATAGATTTTGACTCTTGGTTGAATATAAGGTAAGGAGAAGAAGAGGAGAAGCAAGGTAGGTCAAACAATACTGAATGAAGGACCCAAGTGGTGGCCAGAATAGTCTAGGGTCTGAAACATATCAGTGCAAGCCAAAGAATCTCAGCTTCCATTGACTGACTCTTGGACCTGAGTCACTTCTGGACAGACTCCAGGACAAAATTGCCACCAAAATGTTCCTACATTTTCTTTGCTCACTGCCCAAGGCCTAAAATCTACCTCATCCTTGCTGCATCTGCAGACTTCAGCGTTTCAGCTCACTTCCAACTCAGCAACTTGCTCTCAAACTCTCAAATCTGGCTTTTGCACAACTACCTTCTCAGATTTCTCTGTCGTTTTCGACAAGCACTATTCAGGTACATCCTTCTGCCTCTCCTCTTCCAAACTTCTCTAGAAGTGCCTGAACAGGATCTCCCTAGCACTTACCTCTTGACCTTTTAGACTGACTAGTGGTTCTTATCCCTCCATGGTTCTACCAGTATTTCTACAACCTTAAGTCTACATCAAGCAGTCAAACAAAACTGGCAGCCTACACTTAGCCATTTTAGATGAATGACCCACTCATTCCTTTCAAAACAGTTCTGCTAACAGTAAAACGTGAATTTAGCAAACCTGGGCCACACCATAACCCTTTTTCCAATCGCTTCATTCTCTCTTACATACCTCACCCCACTGTATTCATTGCTCCTGCTTTCCCTTTTCCTGTTGGGAGACATCTGACTGTTCCAAAACTGGGGAGAGCTACAAGGCCCAAGCTACAGCTTGTAATTTATCTGATCTGCCAGCGACTGAGGGCTATCACTTGCTCTTAGGCTATCCCAGGGGCTGGTGAGCATTTCCTTGTGCTGTAACTAGGAGAGATGAACTCCCTGGCTCAGTTATTCAGTACACACACACTGCTCAGGAGCTCTGCACCTGGCAACAGGTCAGCACGGGGGGTGCACGTGAGCTCATCCCTTTGTCCACCCTACTTTGATCCCCAGCATTTGGCTGTCAGGCACAGGACAGGCACCTGATCTCTCTTCATCATAGCGCAATCCAAGAAGTTCCCTACAGATTGTATTGGGTGCGTAGCTTGCATCTCACATACCCGCTCCAGTGTCTAATGATCTGAATCAGCATATAAGACCTCATACACAAGGTGAATCATCCTGAACTTACTCACTAGCTCAGGATTAATATGGCCACAACACTCTTTTTCAAGCTCTCTCTCCTCCTTGATTCAGTCCTATTGCTGTTACCATCTCTATGCTTTTGCCTCCTTCTGAAACCTTGAGGTCATTTCTCTCAAAACTCCCTCAGCCTCTCCAGATTGTCACTTTATCTTGTAGCAATTCCCAGAAAATTCTATTTTTCTCATCCATCCCATCAGTGAAGATCTGTTTCTTTCCCACTGTTGCACCTTATAGAGTCTTAAGTACATCTCCTCAAATACCAAACAAAATTGTCATTCTACGTGCATGGACTATGTAAATGCTTTCTAGGAAGAACTCCACTTCCAAATTTCTCTTGCTCCACCAAGCAACTAAACTTGGCTTCAGTAAGATAGAAAGCTGGATGTACAAGTCAACAGCGTTAAATTGATCTAATGGACAGAACACCTAAGAACAGCCAAGAGGAGAATTGCACGACCTAGAGGAAAGAGTCTCTAAAGAAATGCTGAAGATGCAAGTTGTGGTACTAGAATGAAAGTCAACAAAATTACAAACAAATTAAAGCAGAAGAAAAAAGCATCTTAAGAAATAATTAAAGTTGCATCCAATTGTAGAGCCTTTATAAAGAAAGTCTGAAATAGCAAACTTTATTTTATTCTGTGTACTCAGACACAGTCCTGGAGGCTTGAAATACATAGTGATCGATTGGATTAGAACAGATCCAGTATTTGGGTAAACTCAGTCAACATTTACCACTTGATACTGTCATTAGTTTAAAATATGTATCAGAACATTACAGTGTTAATATATTTATATTTAAGTATTATATATTATTCAAGTATCACATATATTTCCTTATTCATCTGTCGTTAATGGATTGGGCATCTGTAACACTGATACAGAGATATGAATAAACTGGTCATAAATATGACTGAACACAGGACAAACAGATATACAATACAAAACAAGACATACAAGATATTGTGACATCAGCCAGAACTCTGAGAGGTAACTGCTGTACAAGAAGAACAAGATTTTACTTAGTCCAATATATCACTGGACCTTAAGTGGTATTGGAGGCTAGGCAAGAGTGTTGAAATATCTTTAGGGAACATAAAATACAGTAAATAGGAATAAGCACCTTTGCCTTTTAATCCTCCTTAAATCACTTGAGCAACCTCTCACTAGTTTTTGTATTTTAAAACTCATATTTAAGAAAAAGTAACAACTGACTGATGTAAGTTAATGTGCCTAAACTAATGAGCTGTATGAACACATCACACAAGTTTTTGCTGTACATCTATTGCTAAAGCAGGCCCACAGGGCCTCAATGTCCTAATGAGTTATAAACATTGGCACAGTTCAATCCACCTTATTAAGAACTATGTCAGTAATGTGCAAGTATTCTAATTAATGACCTGGCCAGGCAATTCTCAGCTGAAAGAGCTGATGCTATGCATGTGTAAACACTCTCGCCAAACACCAGCAGTGATTCTACTCCTGCCAATAGATAAGCGATGTACGGCATTGCTCAATTCCACTGAGGCATGCCAAGCACTTGAACTGAGGAGGTGGAGAGTTATTTATGTTCTGCCATTTATCTTCTTCCTCCAAGCTCCCAAGGTGGGTTTCTCTTTCTATATTTGTTGTGGTGTGTTTTGCTGGTGCTGCTGTACTATGCAATGCAGATTTTGATTAATAAAAATTTGGCATCTGTCTGTAGCTGGTAATTCCATCTTCTCATCCTCTATGCTTCTGTGTGCCTTCTTTTATTTGACCTAAAATTGAAATGGGGTATTTTGCTATTCATCTGGAGTTGAAGTATCTTGATACAGAAGTTTTCAGATGGTTATTAAGTCTTTGGTGAGAAAATTTCTTCTTTATTCCCCATTTGTTCAATACAAAGTATCTTCTGTATTTGAGATATCATTTGCTCATTAGCACTTTGTCCTTTCATGTAAGTATCTTCCACAACAGAACTGGATACGGCTTCTCTCTGGTGTTTGTTTGGTCACCATTTATTATCCAACGAATCTGAGACTAAAGCTGGAGAACAGCTCATGGGCCATGACCTAGAGACAGTTCAATTCAGTAGTTAGGGGAATTTCATGCGAAATCTGAGTTCTGTAGATAATTGCTTGGCATGGAATCAAATATCCATTTGTATTCTCAGTCCCCTTCACAACAGCTCCCTATATTTCCATCAACCCAGCCGCCTCGCTGACAAAATGTAGATGCTTATTTCCTTCCCTCTCTTGCTTCTCAACAATGAAACATTATATATAAAATAAGCCTATTGTGCCATGAAACTGCAGTCCATTTCAACATCAATTGCACAAATCTCAAAACCAAAGCTCTCTTAAATCTCTCCAGGTTTGAGGTCAAGCCAGGAAATACTCTTGTTGCCGATTTCAAAATCAATGTCTTGCATTTCATTTCAATGCTGAGCTTTATCTTACATTCAACTCTCTCCCATCTCCCACACTGGCACAGACAGGATAAACTGATTGACCATATTGAATAGATAACTTAAGACATGCTTTCATCCCTCTCAGAGAATAATAGCAATTTTAATCCTAAAAGAGACAATGTGGTAGCAGCTTCCCATGCCCTCCCATAGCACCTCTGTATCTGCATCTGCCTGCCCAATTCCATCTCCGCATAGAAACTCCTTACTGGATGGACCTGAAGTTTGAACCTTTAGCGCTGTGAGTCTCCCAGTAAATTCTTCTGACCGAACTGGCTTTTTCCTAGATAG